>DWEI01002297.1:0-14621 GCA_018245875.1 Mysoria ambigua | reverse complement strand
ACCCGGGAATCGAACCCGGGACCTCTCGATCGGCAGTCGCATCTGCAACCAACACGACCAACGAGGCAGTCATGATGAATACTTATACTATAACAATGTACCAAAATGCATATTTTAATTACAACAAAATGCATCCTACATTTAAGTATATATTGGTCATATGAGAAGATTTGAGAAGCTTTAAACAATACATCACGTATGCATTCCCGAAGAGGTAGGCAGAGAAGTGTAGTACGCTCCCACTCTTCACCAGATACGTTTACATCCCCCTATGAAATAGACGGTGAGCCTGTTAGTGCTGAGATATTTTAAAAAACTTTTTTCTATTTTAATGAGATTCACTCTTAATGAAAAAATAATATTAAAAACTTTTCATTTTTTGTCTTAATACAGAATTCCTATGCGTACATACAACATTAACAATTTTACAACGGATTTCAGCAAGATTTCTCACCAAGATTACGAGTACATTTTAAAGAATCAAACCAAATAATACCCTTATCAGTTTACAAGAGAATAATATTAAAATTTGAATGAACGCGACATTAAATTCTCATTAACGCCACGATACGATTTAGAAGATGAAAAATCAACAGTTTTGCTTAATGCAGAATTTCTAGCCAATCAAGTTGTAGGTTTGGCTCTTCGCCAGAAACATGATGCTTTGAAAGATATAGTATATCATAAGAAATGTCAGTTGGTTTTCATGATAACAGAATCGCAAAATGGCAGCCTACCTAGGGTTAGATTCCTATTGCAAGCAGTTCTTACACATACTGGTGGTAACGAACATATTTAGGTAACTTTTCATTTGACTTTACAAACCATTGAACTTTAGATCCATTACGGAACCATTTAACTGATAAGAAAACTGTCCTACACTTAAACCTAAGATGTCCTCTTATAAAGAAACCTTAAGTAATCTTATTTAACCTTGCAACATTAACCTTTTTAATAACATCCTTGAACCATCCGGGATATCCTCAGAAAGTGTTTGTTTATATTACTTGAATATATATTATCATACTTAATGTTGTATAGGGTGTGCGTAAATGCGATTATTAATTTATACCATACCGGTGGTATTGTGCTCACTTTGAAGGCTACCCGGGCAGTTATTACAATGAAATACTGTCTTTATTCCAAGAAAGATTGATACCAGTCCGCCAACTTCTACCTCTGCACCTTAATTATAAATCCATATACGACACTTGTCGTTATTAGAGTGATTTAATTTTTTAAATTACCAAATAAGACCTGTGTTTTGGGGGGAGGGGGGAGGTCAATAGCTCCTCAGGAAACTACGCCACTTAAGTTTACTTGGAAACTAATGACACAACTTAAGTAGATGACTATAACACAGCCTTCATAAGCTATTAAGGTGGTCGATACAAACGGTGAGTACCTCAAAATATATAGAGCCGCTTGTTAATTGACCACTGAATTTCATGGAGCTGAAAACAATGCATAGCATACGACAAGTACATACATTTATATCACACCCATGCTATCTCCTCTCGGAATTTCAGTTATACTTTTTGGGAGTACTACAGGTGACTCAAAAATAACATTGAAAATCAAACTGTCGAAGTATTCGAGAAACGCATTATTAAACGCATAATTTAACTTATTAAACGCAGTTACAAAGGTAATGTCGATGTATACCAGTACTTTAATATATCAAAGTAAGGTGAATTACGTAATGGTATTCAGTGTGGATATCCGATGGAAATTTTAGTTCTGTTAATTTAATTATATACATCATGCTTCTGGGTGTGTTCCGAAGCGGTAGGCAGAAGAGTGTAGTGGTCATGTATAATATTTTACCTATTATGTTATACGTATCTGTAAAGTTTGTCTTCAGGGCTATCAATGCTGCTTTGGTATATTTAAAATACGGTGGAATAATTTTTTACTTGTATCCTAGTTGCGAAGGTTGTCTGGAGGATATCGCTTTATGAAGATAAGATATTCTTGCAGGCAAATTACACATTTGCACGTACGAAGCTATTGTGTAGTACTCGTAATAAACGAGTTCTTGTGGCATTTTGTCTTTCTTTACAGCTTGAGGATTACTCTATTTTTAATGATCTACACATTATAAGAAAAACAAATTAACTGCCTACATAAATAATCACGAAATCAATAATATAATTTTACACAGCCGTACAAAAAGTCATGATATCACTAGAATGTTAAAATAATAATTTTTCTATGATACAATGTTATTCGAATCACGTAATTTATTAAGGGGTACTTGAACTTGAATAAATAAAAATATATTTGAGTATATTGGTTTAATAAACTTAAGAGTAAATAATCCAATTGTTATTCTGTAGATTTGCTGTAGGTCGTTAAAGTCAGTGATTATACCACGTACTCGCACAGTCGATTATTGAAATTAGAAGTTATAACATATTTTTCGACAATAAAGCAAGTTGGTAATAGTATTTTTGTTTATTTACATTTACATTAGTGAGATACGATAAGTATGTAATGCGTCCGTATTTTCTCCGACAATCTGAATTCATTCCAACCAACATTTAAGACAACTAGTAGTAAATTGGTAAAGGCTTCCCAATTTTTTAACATTTGAATGGAATGTAGAAGAATCCATTCTACGTTTGAGTCTCGGAACAAACGGTGATGCAAATCGGAAAGGGCTTTACATGTGAATGGTTTCTATTTTAGGGTCTCTTGAGTGACAGACGGTTAGACGAAGGACGTTTTGGGAGATCTGTCTTCTCGGGTTAATGGAGGCTTTCCCAGGCACTATTTGGATGTCACTGCTAGGAATTTAGTAATATAAAAAAAGTAACTTAACGCCTGTAATCCCTAAAGAGGTAGGCGGAGGAATGCAGAACACTCCCACCTTTCTTCATTTGTGTTTACATGCCACAATGGAACAGGTGGTGAGCCTATTGCCATGCATCGGGAACATATCCGGACTCCGAACCACTACTAGAAAATCTAAATTAGAAAATTTTGATGTGTTCGACCCGGGAATCGAACCCGGGACCTCCCAATCAACAGTCGCACTTGCAACCAACACGACTAATGGGGCAGTCGATATATCACAATAACGCCTGCATTTTCCGGAGGAGGTAGCTAGGTACTAGCTACCTCCTCCGGAAATTATCCCCTCCTATTGCATGTAGTACCTATTCTTGTTTACACAGTCAGAGTAAATTTTCACAATCAGAGTAAACTTTAACTCTGATTCCAATTCATTTTTACTTCTATAATACTTGGTAGCGTGGTAACAAAGGCGGGCTTTCACAAAATATATTGCAAGCTCCAAATTTACTATCATACACGAAGTTTATAAAATATCGCAAAACCAACTTTATTTTACGAAATACGAAATACGTTAAACTCAGTTCAAGGTGCAATTTAAAAACTATTAGAGAAATTATATTTGAATTCTCTTTGTTTTATACAACAGACTTGTAACTTACTTCTCGATAATGGTTTGTCTGTACGTGCCACGAATGTAATTTGAATACCAAAACGTAATACAACTGTATGACATATTACTGATTCGTCCTGTCATATCCAGATAAATAAAACAGAAACGACGCTGGTACAACTAAATCAACTAGCGTTGAATAAATAATGTAATACACTGTCTGAAGCAGACAAAGCCTTGAAATATGTCTCGCTGCAATCCGTTTATATAATACACGGATTTCTCTTTACACCGAATACGTATTTATGGATTTCTGATTATATTGAGATTCTAGAACATTTTCGATTTATCGAATTTTCCGAATTGATTCCCCGAATTAAAATAAGTAATTTTAATTTGGCTTAATTATATAAAAAGAGAGTTGAATATAAAAAGACGGCCGCTGAACAGTACAGTACTTTGCAGAACGTTGAAAGCGGGCTATTAGGAAGTTCCAAGGGTAATAAGGATTACTTACTCTGAAAGCAATTACATTGCTGAGTTGCTTCTACTTTACGCTACTTCATTATAAAGCCCAAACTAAGTTTTCCATTTGATTTAACGAAAATAAATTACATTTTATCCACGGGTGTATTCTTACGCGCATATATGCTGTTTCTTTTAATATAATATAACGTTACATCGTGGTCAGGTATGTTGTTTGGAGACATGCAGTACTACAGCTCTCCACTTTTCTTGGCGTATCAGATACTTTTAAGGGCCTTACCCCTGGTTAAACTGTATGTATTTTTTTCTAAAAGTATGGAAACTAACTGCCTTGTTGGTTGTGTTGGTTGTACGCATAACTGCTGATCGGAAAGTCCTGAGTTCAAATTTCAGGTGGAGTCTTGAGTTCAAATTGCATTGAGGATTACAAGTGTGAAGTTAGGTGACTTTACGAATAGTGAAAAGTATTTAATTACATTGAGTATTACTACACATACGAGTAACTTATGACATAGAAAAACTTTTTAATTTGAATTTATTAGAAGTTTTGTAAGTTGATTTTTGTCTATAGATATGTATCAACATTTTTCTCATACAACACATCTTGAATAACAGAATCAACGTGTAGGTTTCCAAGTTTCAGTTCACTAATAACGTTGAAAAGTTTATTATAAGCCAAATGCTTGGGATTATTAAATGTTAAAAGATATTAAATAAATCCCAAGTCTCAGTGAAGTAAACTTTGCAAACACTTTAATTATGGATCTGGTATTTAAAGCTATGAAAATGTGAGCAGTGGTTGATAAGTTTTGTTTTGAGATGGCATCCGAAATATTTTTTGTATATTCAATTCAAACTTTTTTTGCATTGACATCCAAGCACCGTCTCTGCAATTAATTATTATGTATTAGGTACCCAAGGCCCCTCGGGGGGTAGGCAGAGAATAATGTCTGTAAGTTTTGTCTCTAAGGTTTCGCCGGCTACCTCTGCAAGGCGGCATTATTTGATATTGAATAAAAGTGATACAAGGAATTCAGTAAATACTTTAATAGTTTAACTTTTGTATATCATAAATCAAGTAGGTACAATTTAAAGAATGTATGTTTGCGTTTGAAGGGTGTAGTTTTCGGTAGTATCTTTGGCGTAGTAACGCATCATTTACTGATTTTGAACAGACACACTCCTGGAGTCCCGTTACGAGTTAGTACTAATAATAAAAAACTTCATTAAATAGGTTTATTCACAAGTTTAATCGACAGCACTAAATGACACTAATGGCCTCATTCCTTTTGTTCGTAGCCGCTAGTGGCCACTACAGTTTGCTGCTCTTTCGTCCCTCCCGTGGAAAGAGTTATTAACCTATTATTAATGTTAATTAAGTTAATAGACCGCAGCGATTCGATAATGATTTGATCACTCTCTAAATATTATTTATATATCCCACTGATTTCAATATTTCCAACGTTAACGAATGCACATACATTTTAATATCGTTTTAATTAATACTTATAAGCCAAAGTAAACAGGCTCTATTGAATATATTTTGAAAGACGTTCTGGTCTTTGTAAAATTCTTACATTTGATCGTAACATGCCTCTAATGAGAGTGACTGAAGATTATGAATGCTTTGTACCGATTCGCCTTCCTTTTTATTATATCGGTAAATAGAATTTGTTTTCGTTGGTTATTTTCAGTTGCGTAAGTTAACCATCTTATTCCAAGAATACAGAAACAAAATGTATTTTGCTAATAATTGCGAAATACGGACGTATTGCGTTTTAACATTATTATATACAGTTGCGCCAGGTGTCTTAAGGGGTAGGCAGAGAACAACGGATGTCAAGTATCTCGGTTTCTACAGACCTTCTTATTCTTATTTCTATTCAGACTGAGGCGCAATTAGGCTCGGAATAGTGAATATCTGCCTTAAAATATCCTGGGAGTTTTGAAACATGACGCGCGGTGTTTCCCTTCCAATGAAATTTTACACTTGAAACGCTGCCAGGTTCTACGCCCATTAATTCTAACGTTGACTACTAAATAGACTGCTTGTTCTGTGCGCGCATTATAATTTAACTCGAGTGCTAAATATGCTTTTACTGTTATTATATCCGAAGTCGGCACTTTCAATTTAAAAGATTGAACAAGATCCGGTTTAAGAACTTTCCTCCTCGAATTGGACTTCTGTTGCTACTTTCAAAAATGTTACAACAGTAACTCATTTGTATCTTTAAATTATTATACACTTTTCAACAATTTATTGAAGTATTACATGACATACTCACACTCACACTAAAACTCTCACTGCCTCGTTGGTCGGGTTGCTTGCAAGCGCGATTGCCGATCAGTAGATCCTGGGTTCATTTTCCGGGTCGGATACAATAGATTTTTTCTGTTTTCGATTTTCTAGTACGAGCTCGGAGTCTGGGTTGTTGCCTGGTGTATCGCAATAGACTCATCACTTAATAAACAAGAAGACATAAACGTAAAGTGTGAAATATAGGAGTATACTACACTCCTCTGCCTACCTCTTCCAGGATAACAGGCGTGACGTTACGGTATTCCCGTAGAATATATTTTGCTAAATGTTTTACTTAATCGCGCTAATTGATAAACCTATCAAATATCATTAAATTTTATTGACGATGCATGAGATACATCATTAACTCTTATACCGACTTTACAATGCGAAGTTCAAATCGTGGAGAGTTTTTTTAAGGAAAAAAAATCCAAAGCGTAATAGATATAAACAATATCACTATAGAATTTTATTACGATTTCAGTGGTAAAGAGAATTTCTCAGCTGTTCTTAGCGTCCGTACAACAGTATGGCATGACGCCAGAAAAGTGACAATTCCTCTAACGTCTTCAAATCCCCAACACATCCACTAGACGACTTAACAACAACAACGAGTGTACGAGTACAGTTTCAAACAGCTCGGATACAAACGCCTTATAGATATACCTATTCTAAACGAAATTTCCTACTCTAATTGGGTTTTAGTTACTCTGTCTAAATCTACAGTCATATAAAAGGGGCTGATTGCTAATTTTTATCCTTGTTTCCCTTTTCTGGAGTGACCTTTGGAATAGGATGTGCCTGGTGTATAGCAATAGGCTCTAAGACATAAAAACTCCTGGTGTTTCATAAGATAATCTGTACCACAAAAGCGTATAATAATGTTCTTGATATAGGATTATGAAAAGCTGATTCAAACACAAAGCTCACTTTAATTTATCCTTCGCATTCTAATAAGCCAGTTTTCAGGGTTTATCTCCGAATCACTATCCCGAAGGTAATGTGCGCGGAAATTGCGTTGTTTCCGTGTGTTTGAGCAATTTTGTTATAACTGTTTCGTCAGTGGTGTTTTGTTATAACTATCGTGTAACTTTCACTGACAAAGGTATTTACGACTGTGTTATACAATTGTACATCAAAGAAACTTATTTTATTCTGGGTTCCCTTTATACAACATTAATATCAATTGTTTACTATTGTATTTTATAAGGTTTTATTTTGTTACATTTCGTTTGAGTATCGTGTTATATAGTTAAGATAAGGAGTACAAAGCTTTCCAAACTCCGCCGTAGAAACCCAAGCCCTGTTTGTCTGCTCGTGGTACGTATTGCTATACAACAGACGGCAATTAATCGATGAATACCCACCTAAGCTCAGCTATGTGATGTGGCCTACGACGGGCAGCAACGCCGGCGGTGCCAAAAATGCTTTGCGGTCCGCATGCCTCGCGTGAAGCCCACGGGCAAAAATCTCTTTGGGGCACTGATGTAATGGAGTGTTCTGAAACAGGCTATTGGTGAAGGTAGCTTAGCAATTTTAAAAATCGTTGCATTCAAAGTTAATTGGGTGTTAGTTAAAGCATGCACTCATAAAATAGTTCTACGTATTCATCAACAACAATCAGTTTGTAACTGGAGCATGGTTAGAATTTATCTGTTATGTGAACGTACTATTCGAAGTGTTTATATCGGATTAATTCTTTGAATGCATGGATGCTTTCATGAGCAGTAATTAGTAATTATTACTAATTAAGTTTACGTATAAAATGTTGTTTACCGTTGCTAAGTTTCTGTATTATAATATGTAATAAACAAAAATAAACTGGTGTTATATACATTTTTGTATAGACTATGGTAAATTGCGATACATTTATGTCTATCTTCAAGAATTTAATACATATATATCGTAAACTAGACAATTAATTATATTACAAATGACACCATTTCTATATATTCAGGATTATTTTCACCAAATATACCTAAGTAGAACAAGAAAAATAAAGAAGAATTGAGAATCGCTACCATTTCTACGGATACTATTGTTACTTGTTATAAATTACATCCGAATTTAGGGAGAGATAATTTTTTTCCCACTAACAATAGAGCGACAAATAATCAAATGAAATTTATTACAGATTCCTGTCAGAATGGTATGGTTATAAATTCAGGGATATTGCCCTAGAAAAGTTTTTGTTGTAAATAATGAATGTTATCTAGTTATTTAATAGTAGTGACAATTCTTTTGTAGTACTCTTAAAGTTTCACCAAGACAGCATTAGAAATATGGCCACTGTTAGTATTTCAGGGAATATTGTGTAAATATGTCTATTGCTCTCAGATCAATATTCAATAATTTCAAATTGTACCATTAATACAAATTAATGTACCGTTTAAAAATCGAATAACTGCTTTAGAAAATTAAACATTCGATAGAAATAAAGCAGTCCCTCAAAACACTTTAAGTGATTTATCGTACAGACTTATTGAAACTCGTGAACAAAGTTGTTCTATTTTCAACAATAAAATTCCTACTTTCGATTTCAAACTTCCAAGCTTAATAGAGATGAAATATTGAACAAAACTTTTGAAACTTCGATCACAAATCCTTCGCTTAAAATAGTTGAGACTTGCGAAGTAACTTAATGCAGTTACTTGATTTTGTTCGAAAACTTATTTCGTGTTACGTTGTATTGTATGTGCTTCGTTCACGTAGTTCACGTGCAGGTGGCGCGAAAATAATAACATCATATTTTTGTAATATTTACATCAATGGCGTCAACAAGCATAATATATATTTTAAAGTAAGTTGTAATTGTAAATTGTAAGCTGTAAGTGTAAGTTGTAAATGCAAGTTGTAAGTGTAAGTCATAAGTGTAAGTTGTAAGTGTAAATTTAAAGTGTAAGTTGTAAGTGTAAATTTAAAGTGTAAGTTGTAAGTGAAAGTTGAAGGGTAATTGTAAATGTAAGTTGTAATAGTAAATTGTATGTTGTAAGTGAAACTCTTAAGTTTTAAGTATGTTGTAAGTAAAAGTTTGCAAATGTAAATGTGTAGAGTTGGTAATAGACAAAAATAAAATTACTCATATATAAAAAATCTTATACTAAGACAGTGACCCCGTGAATGTTAGAACAAAAAATCTCATCATAAGTCTCATATTTTTATATATAGAACATACATTATTATATGCCAAATAATTTCTCCGCTGCCGCAACACGCCATTGCGCGGCTATCGTGACTCACGAAATGAGGGATTTGGCTCTGGCGGCGCACATCTACGCGATATAATAAACTAGTCCCGACACAATATGACATTAATATGTTTAAAATATCTAAACAGCCTAAGAATTTTCAATTAAGCCGCTTTTAAACCTCAGGTATCCTACATTTAAACCTGGCATTGTATTTTTTGGTTTAAAAAGTTTTGCGCAACTAAAAAGCCATCCGTAGTGTTTGCGAACGCGTGCGAAGTCTGTCATCCCGCTCGATGCCAGTGTGACGGGATACAGGTTTAACATCCAACAACAAAAGCCCCACTGCTTAGCCAGAGAACATACAGAAATGTTGTTTCAGGCGACATATGAAGGTTGGGTCACGTACAAAAAAGTACCAATGCAAACTAAAATAAATACATAACGATCTTTAACAGAAAATCTTATATAACATTCGCTCGGTGATGGGAAAATGTTAAAATAATATTTAACAGCAATATTTCTATAGTACTATATAGAATAACTCGCACTCAACGTTGGCCGATTGATATAGTTCGCGATATAAGACTGAGCTGCACGCCATTATGACCGCAGCTCTATCAAATCGACCACTCTGCTGTTAAGCGGTCCATCTACAGCGATCACTAGTGGAGAGTGGAAATTCAATTCGATCTACTTCCCTTTGTTTCAAGAAAATATTAGATTCGTAACCGCATTCGTAGATTTTCCAGTAGTGGTTCGGAGTCTGGATATGTATCCGATGCATGGCAATAGGCTCACCTATTCCATAGTGGGACGTAAACGTAACCGATGAATCGAGGAGTGCAGTGGTGCAGCAATGCAGAACACTCCCATGTTCTGCATTCCTCTACCCACCTCTTCGGGGATTACAGGCGTGAAGTTACGTTACGTAACCCTTGAAATGTTTACTCGGCACCTATATTTTGTAACAAGTTCTTTTTATCCGTTGTAGTTTTTCCGAAGACCATAAGTTTGGCATATTGTCAACATACAGTACTTGTATCCGTAACTGTAACATCGCGATGTTGCAACTGTATGTGTTCGAACAATTCAAATTCCCCCCAGCGCCCTGAGACACATGAGCGATAGAGACAACAAAGTTAAAAGTTCGCGCGAGTCACTGCATTTTGCTACACGTTTTGGTGCAACGACGGTACTTCACAACTTGTGCTTTTATATTGTTAGTGTTCGATATATTATTATAAGTGTCAAACATGTACAGGAGCTTGTGATAAGTAACATTTTTAATATAGATCTTTGGATGTTCTGTAGTATACAAAAATTACTTCCTAATTTTTCTATCACGTATCATTAATCTATCAGGTATATAATTTAAGAAGTTCTATAAGGTATACAAACTGAGAAGTTTTATTAGGTATGTAACTTTAGACGCTCTATAAAGTATAACTCAGGAAGTTTTATAAGTAATGTAAATTAACAGTAGTTGTACTTTCAATCATCATTTATAATATCATTAGCTCGTACTATCGTTCTATCGATGTACTTAACACTATTCCTATGCCACAGAACTCAGCCTTCCGCTGATCTTCTCGAGATGTTACTGTCTATACTATAGTCTTTACTATGGAATTGAGACTATAGAAAACATAGAGTCAGGTGAAATATGTAACTAATTGTAACCTGACTATAGCCAATACGCGCATCTCTCACAAAGCTATAAACCTCTTGTCGTGAACCTGCAATATTGTGTTCGGTAATCCAATATTAATATAATATTAGGCCACAATATCCTTGTCGTGTTATGGCCATATCTTGTAATCCCGGCTTAAGCCTGTCAGAAACACCGGATTTCACATTACTTACGTCGGACTAAGATTGGACTTGGCTTACATAATTATTTTCTGGCAATTGGCGGTTATGAGAAATAAATTTATAGTTTTAGCCCCTATTATTATTCGAAAGTTACAAAATAAAGGTAGTTGAATTTTTTTATACAGGTCTATTCTAGTTTTTACTTTGTCTCGTAATATTTAAAGATATTGTTATTACTTAGGAGCAGTGGTAGCTCGGTTATTAACATCTTGTATGTTCACTGAAAAATCTGGAAATCTATACTTATTATAAAACAACGTAAAAAACTGTATGTGCGCGATTTATCAAAACTTACTGAACGGAGTTAGTACGGTTTTTACTAAAAGATAGCACAATTCTTCGAGCAAAGTTTAGGTTAACAATACATTACGGTTTTTTATGTAAATTTACTGAACGTTTAGCTAGTTAATCATAATATAAAGATAATTAACGAAATTTCAACATTAAATATCACTCGATCATTTCAATATCCACTCGGTTATATGAACAGTCCGTTACGTCTTATATGAACCGTTCCGTGATAGCATTGATAAGTAACAGCACTACAAAACAATCGCAGGATCGTGGAATCAGATATTGATATTGACTAAGTTTGGTAATATGTATAAATATTAGTGTTAAGGGCAAGTGAGGTTATCGGCAAACATTGTAACGTTACAAACGCTGGAGGTTATGTGGTCACAGGGGTTACGTGTTTGATCAACTCGACGATCGCGTTTCTGCTTCCCGCTGCCAGCTCTAGCGTCCAGGTCAAACGTGAGCCCATTCCGCGGTAACGACGAAAAGTACCGAACTTGACGACAAATACCGATTTATGTTCAATCACAAATCAAAACATAGCGCAGTGAAATAAACTATAGGCGGTGATAAAATGAATGAAAGATAGGACGGATATAAAAATTTTATTTATATGGAAATAAAATGATGCATAAAATCCAAATGATGAACAGTAGGTACGTAGGAATTTGATCCGTTTGAGTAATGTTTAATAAAATAAGACACTTGTTTTATACTCGACGAGCACAGCGTCAAAATCGATAATGTACACGAGGGGTGGTGACGGCAAATTGATTTGTACATAAAACGATGATAATACAAACATCGTAAGTGTCAACCCTATTATTGCTCCATTGTCGGACACGGGTGTCAGCTTGAGAAGGGTTAAGAGCAATGTGTGCCACGCTGGCCAAACGTGGGCAACACACTTTAAGTAATACAACGGCAAAATAAAGGAACGTGTGAGTTCAAATTTTAATTGATCATGTTACAAAATAATCCTATTGAATTTTTTTCGAAGTAAAACTCTAGAACGATTAAAATAACGAATAATATAAAACTGCTTTTGTATGATATAGAAGCTATGTGAAACGTGTGTGTTTTCTTGTCCAAATACTACTTTCAATAATTACTGTACACCTATTTGGTCGTGTTGGTTGCAAGTGTGACTGCCGATCGGGAGGTCCCGGATTCAACTCCCGGGTCGAACACAACAAAATTTTCTAATTTAGATTTTCTAGTAATTGTTCAGAGTCTGAACATGTGCCCGATGCATGGCATTATGCTCACCATCTATTCCATAGTAGGACGTAAACGTAACCGGTGAAACGTGGGAGTGTTCCATTCCTCTGCCTACTTCTTCAGGGATTACAGACGTGAAGTTACGTTTACTGTATTCAAAAATGTCTACCTATCTCTCTCCGTTATCGCAATCGTAGTGAGACCACAAATTTCGCATCTACTCCATAAAATCGTAGGTGAGTGTGTCCTTTATCTCGGTTTATGGGCGCCTTCAATAAGATTACGTGAATATCTCACTTATTTATATGTAAAGATATACAGACGCATTCATATATTCAGCATACTTAAATTTCATAACTGGGAGGTGCAAACAAAGCGATACAATGTATCGTCGTAAATATGAAACGTAGATTTACATTATCTTAGTTATAGGTTGTGAATCTAGCAATATCTAGATTCAATGCAGTATAGACCAATCTTAGAGTCTACGCCCTAAATTATGGTGTGGATCTGTTTCTTTTATTAACTTAAGAACTGAAATATTTGCCCTTCACAGTCATTGAGTCATACTATGAGGAGACTATTTTCGCTCCTGCAAAGTTAATAAAAAATATTATTAAGGGTAAGTTACGTTTATTAAGGGTATCAACGTAATGTATAATTTCAGTAGTAAGATTCCTTTTCTATGAGTGGACTCACTTTAAATGTAAAATAATAATACACGAATGAAACACCAAGTGTTTAAGCACAAACAGTGCAGAGCCTCAACTGAGGCTCATTTTGTCTATAGTATGGACATAAACTTTGCAACTGGCCACTTAATGGAACTCCCCAAACACTTGAGTGCAAATTGTCTTAACAAAAACTTGTACTTGACCGCTACTTCTTGCTGTGGGATGTTCCCAACTTTGAGTTTCAAGAGTTTCTACTTAGTACGAAATTGGTTTTGTTATGCTGCACGAAGGTGATAGGTTTGTTTTGTTGGTCGTTAAGACAGCTTTTGAATGTCCCAATTGTTCTACTTTGTGGAGTTGAAACTAAATTTAGCGTGGCCTGCGTGCGTCGCGCTCGCATCTCATTACCGGTGAACGTTAGTCCTGAATAGTTTCACGACGACAAACGACGGCGTAGCGTTGGAGCGGAGTCCACGTAGCTGAACATGGACGGACAGAAGTAAGTCCAATAGTGACATCAATTGCAGATTTATCTATTATATAATGTTGTGTAAGACACCGTAGAATATAAGTTAGCGTAAGTGTATATTACATCAGTTACAATAAAGACGTCAAACTATCGACACGCCTTTTAATAATACAACGAGCCTGCTACGAATATAACTTAGCGTAAGTTAGCGTAAGTAATATTACATCAGTTAAAATAAAAACGTCAAACTATCGACAGGCCTTTTAATAATACAACGAGCCTGCGAGCACATCACAGCCTGTCTCGTTAATCGTGTTGGTTGCAAGCGCGACTTTAGGTCGAGAGGTTCTGGGTTCAAACCCCGGGCCGGCGCTATTGGAGTTTTCTAAATTACTTTTATTAGGGGCTCGTAGTCTGTTTATGAGCCCGGTGTATGACAATACATTCAACAGACGGGCCCATAATGGTACGTGAACCTAACTGGTGAAACGTGGAAGGACATTTCACTATCTGCCTACCTCTTTGAGGGTTACAGCCGTGTTTACAGTGAATGTGTATGGACTGATAAAGATGATGATGAAGCCGGAATTTCGATCTACTACTATGATGGAAAAGAAGTTACAAACATGTGATTTTGATTTAATTTTTGATCATAATCTACTCATTTAATACCATTACATCAAAATTAAATATATCTTGTAGT
>DWEI01002296.1:0-14622 GCA_018245875.1 Mysoria ambigua | reverse complement strand
GCACGCCGGTTTCGAAGGCTTCTGACTCCCCCATCAGGCAATATTTGGCCTATTCCATCGAGATAGGTGAGTCTTGGCCTCCCTCGGTACCTGCGTCCCTCCACATTCGCGTTGTACATATATCTTTTTCGTCATTCTTTCATCCGCCATTCTCTCGACATGTCCGAACCAACGGCGCATGCCCTTTCTCATTTAAAATAGTCTATTTTTTCACATGAAAAAATAGATTATTTTAACTTTTATCATTTTGCTTTGTAAAAAAACTATGGCAAATATATTATTCTTTAGTACAAATAATTACACAAAATATAGTTATGTTGTATTGTATGTTCAGTAACGCCATCTATTAACGTCTTATAATAATATTACAGCGAATACGAAGCTAACGCCACCTATTATCAACATATGAAAGTTATGACGACAACCCAATCTAATGCCATCTATACGCTATATAAACAAGTGAATGATAGTAAATATGGTATGTAAAACGTTACAAAGATGGCGCTGAACATCAATTGTTTTTTCTTTAGTAATATATTACAATAAATTCATTCGCGAGTGTTTAAAGAGATTTAGATAATTTCCAGCAGTTACGAATTGCATTAAAAGTTGCTAGGTATTATGGTTTTGGGCTCGAAATTCCGTAATAGGCTACATTGGTATAAATCTCGGGTTTAGTTTCATTTGTTTCAGTAAGCATCATTTGATTTGATTAGAAACTGCTATTTCAACAAACAAGTAAATCAAAAGATATAACTCACATTCGTCGTTGGTCGGAAACGGTGATGATTTATTTCTAGTTTTTTCTTTAAAGTTTCAAACTGTTGTGAACATGTTTGGGGCGAGCCTATGGTTACCGTGGAACGCACGTGTACTATAATAATGATGTCGATGATGGCGAAAGTGATAATTCTGACCTGGAAGTAGGCGCGCACGGCGGGCTCGTGCAGCAGCAAGTGCTGCGCGCGCGGCTCGTCGCGGCAGTACGCCACGTGCTTGTCGAACTCGCGCTCCATGCGCAGCAGCGCGCGGCCCAGCATGCGCGGCTCGCCCGCGTAGTACTTCATGCCCTCCAGCAAACTCCTGAAAATACGTTGACTCAGCTTCGTGCTCATAATTTTAACACTTGTGCAATGATTACTACAGAATGTTGACAAGTATTATATAAGTATTTTGCATGGTTATGAGTGTTTTCACTACTAATATTTTAACGTATAAATCTTTTGAGGTTAAAGTAATTTGCGTCTCACCAAGGAACGCAGAAATCGATAAAATAATCATCTACATGACATCTAATAACTGCTAATTAAATCATCGATTAATTATCTGTACATTTTTATAATTAGTAATTATAAAGGGGTAACTATTTTAATGGCATTTAAATGATGATCCTGACGGCGGTTTATATTATTTTACTCAATACGTTGATTAATCTTTCCCATCTATAAAACTTGGCGTAAAATGAAGTAGAGATTAACTAAAATTTCTAAATGGGGTGACAGTTTTACTGTTAGACATGAACATTTTTCTTTTCTAAAGTACACAGTCAATAAATCTGAACGTTGCGTACGTGTTATGAAACTCGCATATCTGTCGAAAGTTCGAGAACAGCAGCTCGCGGTTGTCGAACACCGGCTTGGGCGTCGTCGCCTTGTCCATCGGCCGCATGTACATGGTCACCACCTGCTGCATGTCGCGCCCGAACTCCTCCTCCGTCTCTATCAGCTCGCGGACCACCGCCCTGCGAGAACAGCGTTTAGTGCAGTGTACTGCTCAATATCGTGACCAGCTCAACGGCAGAACAGGTTACGATGAACATTATCATTAAATAGACTCATGTGGGGAAATAAATTGATTTCGGTCATATTTTTAGAGAAAGATTTTAAAGCAGAATATTTTTTTTATTATAATTATACATATATGCAGAAATAAAAACAGAACAGTTATATTCAATTTAACGATTTTGACAGGCTGAAGTTGTGTTCGTCCGTAATGTTATCCAACGTATCTTTCGACATAAGTTTTGTACTTGTGAATAATTCGGTTTAAGTTTTTGAGGCATGTTGCATAGAATAAGATAAAGAACGATATTAATCCGAATTCGAACTATACCAATATTGCTATAAATACCGCAATCTGTTCAATACATATTAAAAGTGCATTAATGCATTAAATTATTTATAGTAAGTACTCAATATGTCATCCCAAATTACGGTTGTCGAGGTAAAGAAGCCGCAGACAGGAATTCAAAATAAATCAGTGTTGAATCAGACAGAACTGTCCGGTACATTTTTGGAAATAAGGGCAATTAAGATTTGTGTGATCCAAATGCAACCACTTTCGCGGATTGATGCGATGGTATCTTAAAAGCCGTTGACGTGAACGCTTAAGGGACGGTTAAAAATTGGCGAGAGCTTCGCACAAACGATGCCTGTATGCGATTTAAAAAGCGATGTCTTTTTGCAGACCGACTACGGTTACTTCTTTAGTAATAGACGTGGAAATTGACACGAAATTCCATTTCGGAGTATTTGGAAGCGTAGAGAAATTCTCAAACAAGACAAGCAAATTATGTGAATCGAAATATCTGGCGTTTGTGTTAATACTATTTTTAAAACAGCTGTTGTACGATGAGCAGGTAACGAGACAAGTAACCGAGTAATTGGATACGAGACTGATTTACAAGCGTCCCAAGACAAGATGTTTTGCGTTGAGTTGACTTATTATGTTCTCGGCAGATATTTGGCGATGTCGCCGGTGGTCTGTAGCGGAGGTGGGCTTGTAATGGACTGGTCGGAGCGGTTGATGGATCGTGACGTGATTTATTCACGAGCTATTTGAGAGACCCGCGTGACAATATTAAAATGCATACTATCCTCGGCGACGCAGACTAATTGTGAGCAGCCAATGGTAAAATTGAAAGAAATTCCAAATGCCATATGAAGAAAATGAAAATTACAGTAAAGACTGAAGCTAAATGTTGGTACAAATACAACGGTTGAAATGATAAAATGATACCGACTTTGTTAGACGTTTATGAATCACTAACAGCTTCATGCGGCATTACGAGAAACATTAAATTATTTACTACAACATAAAGCGTATATAATGAGCGTGATTTTCGCGACATCGCTTTGAAATTACTTGACAAATCTGACACTAAGATGGATGAATTTTAGTGTTCTGACTTCAACCGACACTCCCTTTTCTCATCTTGGCAACACATGATCAAATTTATTATCTCTATTTCACATATACTATTATATATGTCTAGGTGTTCGTATTGTTAGTTCGATGTGCAATTCCATTCATAATTTGCTGTTCACTGTCACCTGTCTATTTTTGGTTTTGGATATGCAAATTTTCTCACATTATTTTGACTTTAATTTTGTCTGAGAACATTTTAATAAAGAACTGAAGTTATTTAATCTTGTTTAATGTTAAATGTTAATGTTATTTAATGTTAAATGTAATTAGTATATCCTAATTATAACTGCTAATTAAATATACCAGACATAAGAATAAATTGTACATTAACACTACTCGCCAACACGGCATGCTACATAAACAAGTGTCGGCGAGTGAAACCATAAATTTTTGCCTAAAGCGTTCAAAGATCAGCAAATATATTGCAGCGACACAAAACTTTGAATTTTGGCAATGGCACGTTTCCTGGTGCATTAAGCGCATTCTGATACACCTCATGACGTTGGTAGTGTATCTGCAGAATCCTTGGCAGCTTTATGTCTTCGACCTGGATAAACACGATTTTCTTAGGATTCCCTGCCGAAGAACCGTAGGGAAATATGGAGAAGATACATTTTAAGTGAAGATTATGGAAAAGTGTTTATGTTTTTTGTCTGTGGACTTTGTTTTTCTTGTCCTTGACAATAATGGAAATAAACGCCAGTTACTGTAAAGTTAAATTTGTAAGTTGACTATATCACCTATCCTAACATCATAATTTTCTGTTTTCGGTTTGTCAGGTGGAGCTGAGAATGAAGCAGCTGTGTTTGTGTTACCAAAGCAGTAAACCCTGCCTATGAAAAAATCATTTTCTCGCTAGAGAACCAAACGGTATCTTGAAACTTCCAATGCATTCCACGAAAAAAAATGATCTTCTGCAAACATTTTTACTTTCCTCGTAACAGTAGCCTTATAACGATTGATTTCTGTGTCAAGACACGACGGTGATGCCAAAGTCGATTTAAGCTAATTTATGTTACCTACTTATTCGAGAGTCAGTCATTTTATTACGTCAAATTTCCTTCTGTGGTATTACATAATAAGCTCACTAATTCAAATCATAAATCTGATCTGAATTAGTGTCCTTTAGCGTTCATACTCTGTTATAATGTGTTGAATAAAACTCAATATTATCGAGGAGTTACATAATTTCTGTTTTTTTAAAAATAGAATGTCAAATTAATCCGTCATCCCGGGAAATATCCGTTAGCGTTCCAAAATCCTTCACCCGGCGCATCCGGCGGAATGTTCTCTCAATCCTCACCTATGCTATGCGTCATGTTGTGATCCATCAAACCTCGGCGGCCGGCTTTATTTAAACATTTGGCAACAAGTGGCATAGCCGTCGGACGAGCACCTAGCCAGATCGTTGCGGTCATCCTTTTAATGTTCGTTTTATCATCTTTACATGTATTCGAGAAACTATTAAACTGACTCTTGTAAGATTTAAACGGGGCTTAAGGGATTTCGTTTGCCATTTTATGGCTTCTTCAGAACGGATTAAGTTTTCACGGTGTCATTAAACTATTCGACGATTAAAATGTTTTCTTTTATAGCGAGATTGATTAAGGAAGGACGATTCGTAAGCCGACGTGGAATAATACATGGAACTTATCATTTCGTGTACTTTGTTTAGTTTTATAGAGATCAGCGGTACAGGGTGTTTATTTATATCGTAATTACCGCAGTAATAAGTGTATTGGATAATGTTATGTCGTAAACGTTGATACTTTCAGCTGTAGTACTATTTTATTCGGCATCGCCTCTCCTACTGTTGACATCTTTACCAAAATTTAAGGCGTAATTTAAGGCGTAATATCCCGCCTGTAACATCCGAAAAGGTAAGCAGGGAAAATGTCGTACACTATCTATCTGTAAGCGAGGGCAAAAATAAAGAATTATTAGCTTGCATATAAGATAAAAGTGCTAAAATTATATTTTTTATGCGTACTTAATACTCAAAATACATAATGATATATTTTACTGTACAAAATAAATCAGTCCGCTGAACAGGTATTGCTACATGCATGTGTTTTAATATACCTGCGCATGCGGGTTTTATAAATAAATATGGTATGACGCAAACTATTAAAAAGTGAATGACTGCCTCGTTGGGCGTGTTGGTTGCAAACGCGACTGCCGTTCCTTACGTCCTGGGTTCATAACCTTCGGCAAGTACTATTGGATTTCCTAAATTAGGTTTTTCAGTAGTGACTCCACAGTGGGACTGTAGCGTTACTGGTGAATCGTGGGAGTGTACTACACACCTCTGCCTACTTCTTCAAGGACTACAACCGTGATGTTACGTTTATAGAAGTGATATTCCATCCGCCCCACTATCCTATGGTATCCGCCCAAGGAATACCAACGGACGGACAGAATCAGAACGATCGTTATAGTATCCGCTGTGATGTGCAATATAATATGTTGCAATATAAACAAATAAACACTGGCAATTGTGGTAATGACCGGTCTACAGTCATCTAATTACAGCGGTAAAGTCAACAAAACAAACGTACTGCCTCCTGGCCGCCAACGCGGTGCGGTCTCGCTCCGGCGCCTGCCGCTCCTGCAGCACGTGCGCGGGCACCAGCCCCCGCCGCGTGCGCAGCTCGCCGTCCTGAACGTCCTCCACCACGCGCACCAGCCACCTGCAACGTAACAGCACGATGTCAGGGTTGCTAAGGGAATTAAACCGTTCACCCCTAATTAAGTCGAAGGAGACTCTACAAACGATTTTAATGAAGTGACGGGTCACAGTCCCGGTTTTTGTATTGGCAACTGAAACGCGTATGTGAGTGCAAAGCAAATTAGTTTTCCCACGTTTCTTATATGCACGACCAAGGACTAAGAACTCTCCATACGCGCTCCATAGGCGCTTTCTGGATGCAAATAAGTCTAGCTTTCTAAAAGCAAAATGGGTAGACTTCTTAGAGATATAACCGTAGTCAATCTTATGCCGATTGACCTAGAAACTAGATTCGCGTCCAATTTTTAGCTTATCACAAAAAAAAAAAAATGTTTGTGTGTAAGATATATCGCACTCAATACTCTCGACGAAGCCTAAAAAGAAGCTGACTTAACTAAATAATAATATCGTACTAAGTATATACAATATCTACAAATTAGCCGTGAATTATATGTTACCATTATTATATGTTACTGTCGTGCTTTTGCTAGTAATTAAATATATAATTTTATCAATTAATCTTAAAGCTAGATTCGCGCAGACGTGAACCGTGCGCGTTCTGTTTAGACTTTCCTCTATAAAAAGCTTTGTCGATACACAAAAGCGCGCAGGTCGGCGAACTTGAGAGCGACGGCCTCATTCCGCTTTAACGGTTGACAAGTAAGACTTTCCGACTTCATTATTTCGACGTCTTTCATGTTTCACTTGCTCTCGTCACAAACACGGGGCACGTTGTGTGACGTCACGCGCCACGCTGACGTCGGGAGTTCCGGTTTTGTTTAATATCTTAATCTTGTGACCGTAACATAATTGGTTGTAAAAGGCTTTTCAATGAAATACGTGAAAAAATCCTATGTTACTTTTAATAAGTGTTTTTTTTTTCGATGGCAGATCTATAAAATATTATAAGTGTGTGGTGAATGATGAATAAATTTATGTCTTTTGAGAATTTGTCTAAATATTATTATTATTATTATAACTTTTAGTCCAGTGGTTAAAGGCCCTGAGCTCGACGTGAAACTGATACTACATGATACTAAATATCATTTATTGATGAAATAAGGTCATAATATTAAACTATCTCTTTTGTGACATCGAACAAGTTACTTATATTATATTTTTTTATATACCGGTTATTTTATTTTGACAAAAAAAAAGAATATAATAAATAACAATTTCAGTTACAAAGTCCCTGTGAGGCAGTGCTCCCAAAACATTAGCAACATTATCCCGTCGAATTATAAACGCTATTGCATCTGTACGAAATAAATAATATGATAGATATTTAAGCGATAAAAATTAATAGTCGTACTGACTCTTGGTTTTAAATATGATATGATTGTACTGTGTATTTTGTCACCATAGCAACTTGGTTTTAGCCGTGTGCTGGTCGTCCTTATACATCGTAAGGTACAATTATATTTAGGTGCCCACATCCAGAGTTACAACACACTGTTCCACGTAAACAGAATATTTCTGATCTGTTGATGTTATACGTGGCGAAAGAGACGAGGGTTTCCGTTGCTATGATGTGTCGTTGATTTATCGCGGTTCGAATATATATCGAACATTTCCAATGACGATTATCGAATATTCGTTCGGAAACCGATTTAAATATCTGTAATCGCTAACACGAAACACTGTGCTCTGTTCGCCTTTGCGACCCGTTTTACTGTTTAACACTGGGCATTGGTTCTTTTTACAAGTTTGGGACGCCGAGAGCATATTCTACCGCGCTGTTCCAGTACATATATTTATACATATCTATGAAAATTTTGTAGTACGCCTGAAAACAATAGTTTCAATTTCAAAATAAATTAAATATATCGCTTATGTGAATATATCCGAAATTTATCATAAATAAAAGAAAAGCACTTATAACCAGCATCTGTAGCACGTTGATCCAATATTGTGTCAATATGACCTTAATCGTGTACTTGTGGCTTTCATCAAACATAATTAGCTGCAACTGAAATAAATGAAAACCAAATGTTACATATTATTACAGTTGCTTGCAAAAACAAACACAAAATCTGGGTTAAGCGTGCAAAGTACTCGGGGAACATTTCAAATTTATACTTCGAGTGTTCGATTTTTCTTTTTTCATAAGCCCGTTTTACTGCTGTGTGGCCAGTCTTATTACATTTAAAAATTAACGTCTTGGAATAAAACACGTAAAGCTTTAATTTACTTTGGAAGAAAACGGATGAAATAATTAAGATTATATTAGTTAATTAATATAAAGTCAAGACATATTTAGGAGACAAAAAAGGGGGGAACTAATACGAAAACACATTTAAATTTCAAATAGAGGCTTTTAAAATTAATTGACTCTAAATACCTGTGATTTTTTATGTATTCAAAACACATTTGTTACAAATTTACATAATTGTAAAAGGATATCAGTATATTTAGAATTAACAATAATTTCAACTCTCAAGAAAAGTAACAAAAATGAAAGTATGATTTGCTGATGTAAAGCTGTACAAAAAAGTCCGATTCAATTTGGATTAAAAAATAATGTTATCCTTTGGTTTGAGAATATTCAACTGACAGGTATAATATAATCGTATAGAAATATACGATTATAATTATCCTACAATGTTGCATGTACAAAATACGTTCTGGATCAATGCAACGTTAATATTATCTTTGTTTCATGTTGAAAATGTGCTGGCAACATTACACTGTACACAATGTTATGACGTCAAATGGCTAAGCAGGGATGAGAAATTAGAACAGAAAAACCCTGATTTAATCCAGCTGGTGCAACAAATAAAATTTATTACTCAGTATATCTTTAGTTCTAATTTTTGATAATGACAAATATTTCAAAATTTTAATGAGGCAAGCTCACCAGTTTTCCTTGTGTTTATAGCTTTTAGAAAGACAATAGAATTTTTTACTTTATTCTCTTTATGTTTTCCCGCAAGCGGCCAGTAAGAAATACTTAACATGTATCACCATAAGGCGGCTACAGTCCACAGAATTTTCTATTATATAAAATTGAAACGTTTGTAACTTTTTGTGATATCCTTCCTCATTGCCATGCTAACTATAATTTCATCCTATGTCAACCTAATAAATGATTAAATAAACTATTTGTACAACTTAAAATTCAAAATACAAACATCAACATCTTAAATCAGACACTACTTTTGTATGACGAAAAATCGGAATATGTGTATGATGTGCGCCTACGTTGTTTCTAAAAACGCAGTGGACCTGATATGTAAAATTTTCAAATAATACCGAGGCTTAGAAGAAAGGAGAGTGATGGACAGCGACGGCCACACTGGGTTTAATAGACTGCCAGTTCCGGCAGCCAGTTGATCAGGGAGATGATCTCAGGACGGGAGTGGGTCACTGGACGCGCCGATGGCATTTCCTCAAACTTCACAATAGGGTTACTGCTAGTGAAAATATGTATTCGTTTTTACTTATTTTATGTAATACAATTTTCCGATAGTGATTCAAGGGGTGGTGACTGTCTTTTTGGTCGTGATAGTTAATGGCGCGACTGCCAATCAAGATGTCCTGGGTTCAAATCACGGGTCAAGGTCGCAGGTACTAATCGATTTTTAAGCTGGAATTTCTAATTTCTAGTAGAGGCCCAAAGTACTGATTTGTGGCCGGATTACCGCTTAGTCTAAAATGAAACGTAACGTGCACTCCTCTGCCTACCTCTTCGGGAATTACAGGCATATTTGTACTTTTATTATTATATTACGCACATACTATGTTGTAATGACTAAGTATTTCGTGTGTTTATTAATTTCGTTTTCAACGGACTGAAGTAAAATTGACAATCCTATTCATATTATATGGAGAAATGAAACGCAAATAACAGTGTTGCCAGCGCGTACATTATTTTAATTATGTCCGTGTTCTACATGGGCGTGCAAATGTGTTTTTGTTTTTGTCAATTTGACATTTGGCGGGAACAGACAGCGTTTTGTTGACATGATTTGAAATAAAATTTCGTTCCTAAAACACGTGTTTTTTTATTGAATTGAAATAATGTGCGCGCAGAGTTGACATGAATTTTGCCAGGATTAAATGCCACCTAATTTGAGACTATATTTAAATGCCTTGCATCATTATCGTGCTAGAACGTCCCAGAACGACGTAAAATCGATTATTAAGATTACACTACATACAGATTAAAAAATATATTTACAAAACAAGCATTATTTTTTTGTGGAATGAGAACAATCTAGTAAATTAAAAATTTATTGATAATAATACTAGACACTACTACTCACTACTGAGAATAAAATAAAATTTTTATTTCATTTTTCTCTTTCGAGTTGCGTAGTGAGTCCTTAACAATTAACTTGAACCTTACCTCGAGGTAACCTCGACAAAGTCGTGAAACTCGAGAAAGATACTTAAAGCAGATTTTCAATATAGTTATTTTTGTGAGACTCACACAGATAATATAAGGTTACTTTAAACGAATACACCCTTAACATATAAATTGGCGGCAATTTTTTCGTATGCATTTCACGAAATGGGTCATAAGGACGTTGATTATAAAATATTCTCTGACTTTTATGATGTTTGGTCCACGATGTGGATAATGTTGTAGTGTCCAGCGTTAGATACAACGTTCCGGTTCTGGCCCGGACGTTTGTTTAACCCTGTGCCATGAACTCTAAGTGGAGTGGCGCACGTGGGCCGGCCGGGCCCAGCGCGCCGCGACGCTGGCCGCCACTCCTGGAGGCGACGCGTGATGGAATGGTGACAGGCGACGGTCCCAAAATATTAATACAAGATTTTAATATTGAGGCTACGAGGCACTTCCCGTGATATTTGTCTAATTAAATGAAAAAAATAAATGAATTTTTTTACATTGCCCTCCTATCGTCAAGGTAGCTTGACGAGAGCCTGTGCTATGATAATTACTTGATATGTACTTCAAACTTCAATTTCTTCTCAAATATTAACTTTAAATATTAACTATAGCATTATATTTATTAAAAGTTCGGTATTATTGAAAGGATTTCGTTCGGAATAACACCTGAAAACGCTTGATTTTATCAAATTTTACTGCGTGATAGTGTATCACTACAAGAAAGTTACAAATGTCTCAAATAGCAGAGTTACAGCTTTGCTATTTGAGACATTCAGATTTTAAAATAAAATGAATTATATCACTGCCCCATGGATTGTGTATTAGCAAGCGCCATTGCTGACGCTATGCAAGTACAATCGGGCACATATCCATACTGTGCGGCTGGATTTGGGCTTCCAGTATTGCTATAGACTCGTCCATATAAAGTGCGTTCAAAAATACAATGCCGATGAAAAGTGGGAGCGCTACACACTGTCCACCCCTCCGGTTAAATACACGCGTGATGTTACGTCACAAACATTCACATATCGACATACCCCAAAACACTCCGTCGTAACTGACCTCGCAGAACTCATACGTGATCGTGTGCCTACCGACAACGCCACGGCCTATTATTACACTTTAACTGCAGGGCAAAAACCTCTCTCCTCGAAGTGAAAACTATAACGATCACATAACACGCTAAAACACGCGCTTATCACTCGTCGGAGCTGTGGAAAAGATTGGAATTTTACACGAACTTCGCGAAAACATGTTTTCTTACAGCGTAATTTATTTGTAAACAATTATTATCCGTGGTACCGCAATAGGAGCGGAGTAGTGATGCTTTATGGTAACAGTATGGTATATTAATAATAATATTATTATTCCTATACAACTGTCAAATTAGCGGCTGCAGCGAAAGTTGGCATAGGCACTAGACATCCCAAATTAGAGCTAACAAAAACTGGGCCAGTCAACATGGCAAGAGGCTCGTAGAAATGGTAGCTCCGCGGTACTCCGGCGTGGAACTTCGAGCGATGTCAATAATTAGACACGTAAAAATAAATTACGACGTCTAGACTTTTCCTACGACGCCGCGTATTCGATATTCAAACCAGTGACACTGTCTTGCCAGGTAATAAACAAACATCGAATATAAAATCAAAATGTTTTGTTTGGTACATAGCTACTTAAGACTTAAAATATAATATGATTTTGTACCATAGTTTAAAAATATTAAGCGCATTCTGTATATTTTTTATATTCTCAGGGTAGAATGATACTAGAAGTTGGCAGAGAAACTATTTTTAAACAGCTCTCATGCCAATGAGCGACCAGCATAAGTTGACTTTTCAGTTTTCATGTTCAACCTTGTAGGAATAGTCTGAAACGGAGCTCAAATTTTTTTAAGCGTATAATAGACGCGAGAACAATAAAATTACAAGCCGATACGGAGCGTACAATCTTAGGGCCGATGAACTAATCAATTCTGACATTGATAAATAAATATGGGCGCGATAATTATAGCGCGGACAAATGGCGCGAAATAATTCGCTAACGAATAAAAATGGTTTACATAGAAATAATTTTTTTCAAATGCTAATGACATCGATTCAGATTAAAAGTTCGTTTCGTTTGTTTAAAATATAGAACACTATTCAA
Organism: Mysoria ambigua; assembly: GCA_018245875.1. Classification (NCBI taxonomy): domain Eukaryota; kingdom Metazoa; phylum Arthropoda; class Insecta; order Lepidoptera; family Hesperiidae; genus Mysoria; species Mysoria ambigua. The sequence goes on along the minus strand of DWEI01002296.1, from coordinate 2,185 downwards.
TGTATTTCAGCGAACGAACATTTTTCACACAAATGTGTGATAATTTTTTATAAGACAAATTATTTTTCTTTTTGTGTAAAGGGTACATTGTTATATGAGGTATGCGGAACAAATATTGAAACAGTTAAGAGACATAAAATAAACAAATGATAATCGTGTATTTTATCCATATGTATTGCTGGATATATGGATATGGATAGCCTTCCTAAAGAGTTATAGCATAATCTTTCGTGATCTTTCTTTTGTGTGCTAGTGCGTACAATACCCATTTTGTCTTCTCTAAAGAAATTCCCTCCACTTAAGGTTCGCTCTTTATCGATAAGACCAAAAAAGGTGGGAGAGACCTGTAAAGACCATCTACAATTCTTGCCCACCTTTTTAAATTAAATGCTATTTTATCCACGACTTTATGTGGTATGTAATAAAGTATTATTGTTATGTATTGTAAATGTGTAGACTGTATGAAGTGTGTGAAGTGACAGCGACAGTAATGTAAAATGTCCGATTTATTAAGAAAATATCGTATTTCTGTCTCAAATTAAAGTAATATAGTAAACATGTCTATTATAATCGTCTTTCTCACGCTACACATAAACGTTGCTACAAATTCGTACTCAATACGCGTCATTATTGACAAAGTATTCCACTTTGTTAAGCGATAAAATATTGAGCGGCGCGTCCAAAACACTTTCATCGTACCATCAAACCCACGGCTGTCCTTCTTTATTCAATATCTAGAAAAACAATTTTCATCTAAACCACTTCTCGGTAACATCTAATCGAATTGAATCAAGAATTTGTCGGAAAGATAAATTAGATATGTTAGATGAAATGAATGGGTGTGCCCGTTTAATTTGAAAGTATCGTTGGTAAATTTGCTCGGTACCATTTCTTGATTGTTTTTATCAGAATAGATATATTTGATGGCCGCCACTTCACTAGACTATTCAGATTTTGCACTATTATATCGCGGATTAGTATTGGACAATAAATGTAGAATATAATTTCGGTAACGATATTTTATCGTTGATGTAAAATTTATAGTTTCAGTTTAATGGTTCAGATTCAGTTCAGGGTTTGATCGTAAGAGTGAAGTACTTGATTTTTTTTATGGTTCTTGCATTTTATATATGCTACTGTTTTCTATGACCAATGGATGACAGGGGTTCATTAAAGGAGCCTTCCCGGTACGTGACTATGTCTGATTAGTACGAACATATACCGCCTGGCCCACCCTGGACACTGCGATTGATTCTTTCACCACGATGGCTGATCACTCACGGTCAGAAAATAAGAATATACCCGAGCCTTATCAAGTTTACGGCGATATCATTAAACAAAAAAAATATGTCTACGTACTGAAAAAAAAATGGAGGAAACTTTTAAAAATAGAGTTGTTTATTTTAAACCAAACAGGTACAATCAAATTCTCATCCTACTTTTTAATATCGTTGTTCGAGTGACCCATTTCGAAAACTGATTTGGTGTTTTATTGCAGTTGTAACCTATAAATATACTGAAGAGTTATATCTGTAGTGCTACAAAACAAATATATGTCTATGGGTTTATTGTAGCTCTTATAGTTTACGAGAGGTTGTTCGGGCTATAATTTGGAATGATTACTGAAGAATGATATAAAATATGGTCATTGTACCATTAAGCTAATGAATAAAATGTATTAATCCAATATCGTTATTATCAAAGTCAAACCTTGAACGTTTACTTTTGGACACACATTTTCTTAATAATGACGAGGATTAAGATCATGTTGTGCCACAGGCGATTGCGGGTTGGAACATTTCTTATGCCTTAGAGAATATTTTGGAGAATTCTAAACAGAAATCTTCAAGCTGTGTTCATACTTTCATATAACAAGTGATGCGATATTTAATATTAAAACGCACATTTTTAGAAAATAGGTGCACGCAAAGAAGCTAAGCAGGTAGGCTATCAACAATCGTACATCCTTGTTATTTTGCCGAATGTAATGCACATCACGATGAAATAAAGATTCCAATTTAAATATTCATTTGTTAGCGACACGAAAGTGACAAGACAAACAATCACCTAACTGTGCTACGAGTATATAAAAAGTTTTGCACTAGTAACTACACGAGCGAAGCTTTCATAAATATTTGACACAATTACGACCCATCTGTATTACGAGATCTGGGTTATAATCAAA
>DWEI01002295.1:0-14623 GCA_018245875.1 Mysoria ambigua | reverse complement strand
ATGTTGAAGTTTCATTTAATTATGATGAACCTTTCGATGATACTTTGAATAGTTTGACAAATCAACCCAGCTATGTACTTAAATGTTTTCTAATAGTTCGTACAAGAGTAAAGTTAGGTATAAATGACTGTATGTAAAATATTCAGCTTTCCTAGCGTTCAAAGTGTTGTCACCAGTGTTTAGTAGAACTATTTGTTACATTTAAATTACTTGGCAACGGAAACCGTCGCACCAAATGAATATTCAGTAAATGTTCAAATGGAGATAAAATTTATATCATAGAAATATTGAAACATTTACAAAGCTTTCTTCTATTACTTATTTATTTTTAGTCATTTGTATTCGTTCAACTAACTATAATTTTTCATATATAATATTTTCTTTAACAAATTAAAATTCTATATGTATACTGCATGAAAATTGCCAAAGCTCCGTGTAAAACGCTAAAGCTTCAGTTACAAATCGTGAAAACATCAGATTATTGACTGCTGATTATCGGCTCTGGGACTAATTGCTATTGTAATTACAGATGTACATATTATAAATGTAAAGTAGCCGAGTCACACATAAAGTCGATCGGTAGAAAGAGAAAGAAAATGAATTTGGTATTCGCTTCTTTATTTATAATATCCGCCAGCAATTTCGTGCGTCAAATACTGAACAAGGCAATCTTATAGGATTAAACGTATACTAAATGCGTCTTCCATTTGAAGTAAACGTTATGTTCGAAATAGTTATTCCTACAATGATATTGCAAGTGATGTACTATAAGAAATAATTTAACAAAGAATTATTTCTATTGCACGGCTTATTTAATACGCAATTTGAGAGATGTGTTATGTTCCTCATTGTAACCTCCCGATACTTCGAATGCACGCAATAAACGCTAACTACAATCATGACAAAATAAAGTCACGAAAACAAAGGAGTGGGTGAACGAATAAAAGAAAGAAAATAAAAACACTCGTCGCAATGCTCCGGCCGCGGTTGAAATTTGAATACAGGCCGGGGCGTGAATGCGCTCTAATTGTGCGCGCTTCAATTTAGTTTTGATTGCATACGCACGTTGTTTCATGTGCTTTTGTTGTCCCATGTGCGTTTCGCTTGATTTGACATGAGTTTATTTTGATTTATGCTCTGACGTCAATGCGATTTCAATATACGTTTTATTGCTTCGCGCTAGTGGCATCGACCCTGGATTTGTATCTGGTGTATGGCAATAGTCTTTCTATCCATAGGACGAGTAACGTAATTGTTGAAAAATGGGTACACAACACTTTCTGCCTACCTCTTCAGGGAATAGGTGTGATGTAATTTTTTCATCATTGTAAAATCCTCACCGCAGGTCAGGTGCAAGCAGAGTCGACTAACTGCCTAATATTTCAGTTCTTACAAATCCGACGTACTTTTTCTACCACCATATGCCTACTGTACATATACTCGAAGGTGCACTACTAAATGTTCATTCAGTCGTCACAAGTTTCTTATATCATTAACCGACAGCAGTTCACTAGTTTAAAATTATCATAATCTCAAGTCACGTTTACGCAGCGGTAGTACGCGTAGTTTTGCAAAGGAATTGCCACGTTACGTTTTGATTGCGTCGTTAAAATAAATTCTTCCAAAATTGTTTAATGTATTTAATAAAAACAAATCCGAACTAATCAACGCGTCCTGTGAAAAATTTAACACTATATTGTATGACACACGAACTTATATTGTCCATATTTTAGTTATTAAATAAAGAAAAAATAAAATCGATAAAAATTTGTTAAAAAATGAAAAGCCAACAAGTTATAATATATCGGATGGAACACGTACGTGCCAAGTAATTTGGTAAATAAAAAAAGAAAATTGACAATCAATTCGTGCGAAGTAAAATATCAACACGACGCGACTGCGCTGGCAAGATTTTTCACCGGGTATCAATGTTATAATCGCTTGCGGAAATGGTCGAACGGAGCGATTTTACGACTGTCGAGCCCCGGGCGCTTCCCGGTCGATATTTAGGAGCGGCCATTAACTAAATAACAATGCATCGTAGCGCTTTGGAACTTACCGAAACTACTTATCGTTGCCATTATAGTTCCTATTACTGTTCGAAATTCAAATGATGCGTCATAAAGTGCTTCATTCTCTACTGCCTCACTGCAAGAAACGGTATCTTAACGTTCATTACCGATTTTAATTAGCTGTTTTAAGGTATCGTCCGACTGAAACGGTATCTCCGTGCTCATTACCGATTTTAATTGGCGGTTTTAATGTATCGTCTCCCTGTTTTGTCGGTAAATGGGTTCTTTAGACTGATTTGTTTTTATCAGCATTTTCACTATAGTATAATGAAGACATTTGCAGTCCAAATTATTTGAATCTAAATCAGAAGTCCATCTATACCGACTATGGAATAGCTAGTGAGGTCATATACCAAGCACATTTCCAAACTCCGAGCCACTGCTAAAAAATCTTAGAAAAATCCAATAGTGCATGACCTGGGATTGAACCCAGGACCTTTTGATCGGCTGTCGCGCTTGCAACCAACACGGCCAACGAGGCAGTCGGTAAGTCGTATGAAATAATTAAAACAGTACAAACTATATTATGAACAAGCAAATATATCCCCATAGATAATGTTTATTCTCTCTCACCGATACATTGGGGTTATAATCTCTCATTCTTTATGTCTTATTCTAACTTCACGAATTTTCATGGTAATCTTATGATACAAAATTTCCTTATGATAGGAAACGCGCATGGAACAATAAAACAAAAAGGCTTGACGATATCAATTATTATCACCACAATCAATTTAGCATTACCGACATTACGTCATAGGATTTTATAATGCAGTTCTATGTAGATTCGTCATGATAAATTTTTGAACAGTCAACGATCGTATCTATTGAAGACAATGGAAGGCTAATGTTTTATGGCTACCAAAGTCACAACCATGCGCATGTCCCTGAACTTGCGTCTGATTCGTATTCACAATAATCGTTGCCAATATTTTAAGCGTACGTGACCGGACCCCGACCGTCGCGTCCGCTGTATCGAGTGTCGATATTTGGCTAAGCGAACCTTTCAGGCCATTAGCGAGAAGCTTTATTCTCAATAAATTATGTTTTGCGAGTCACTGATACATTGGCGCTATGTGGGTTCGTGTGAGTACTGCCATCAAAGTTAAGTCCTTAAACGTGTACTTTAAGAATTTGGTTGGTATTTTCGCCTTACTTCTGCTTCTTTCTGTTTTAATTTTTATTATTAAATAATCACGCCCGTCCCTCATATGGTGTCCAGGGAGCACACCAATGTAATGCAATGCAAACGTACCTGACATGATTATTTTATACATACGTCATACACGCGCGCCGCTTTGAAGTCACTCTTTTCATTTTGTATACAAAACAGTTTAGTGCAAGTAATTAATAACAGTGGCTATTATATCTACGAGGTGCACCGCCATCAACGTTCAATCCTTGACTCGTACATCCTGCAACGTCAGAGGTCCTTGAGGTTATTGAAATTGCAATGTATCCAATTTAGCTTGTTGCGACACAGCTGGGCGTTAATTAAGCACGGCCCTACTATCGGGGTCAAACAGAGACTACGCCCGGCACTAATGTCCCACACGGACACCGGTCTGGCCGGGTTCGTTGTGATATGTCGCAGTTTTAATGATAAATCACTAATTAATATGCATAAATTGCACGGTAGGTTGACACTGAGTTAGTTGCTAAGCCGCGGTCCACTAAGTCACACAGTCACCGGCGATAAATCATCGCAAGATGTTTGTTGTGAATTTACGCACTGGTGAATGGGTTTAGTGAATTGGTTCCATTATATAAGTTAGGAATATATATTGCTTTAAATTCAGTTATTAGTCTAAATGACGGCTCCAAGTTTATTAGGCTGTACTGATACTTGCTGTTAAATGTGAATGATTTGTGAAACATATAAATATATACCTACACGTTATTTGCTTGTAACATAACTATTAGTTTTGAAATTGTTTACCACCGCCATTACTCTACTTTGGCCCTACTCTGTCACACGAGCAAAGTACAGTTTGGTAAGCATATTTTTGGAATCTTGTCGATATAAAAACGCAAATGATGAAACGTGGGATACCAATTTTTGTAGCTTTCTACTTCTTAGCAAGTCAGTTTTGTTTTGTCTAATTTTCTGTTATTAGTAACAGTTTGTTTAACTTTCAATGTTTATTGTAGCGAAACTTTAAGCAGGAAAAATACGAAGAGAAAATTTTAAAGGAGTCAAATTAGTGAAATTTCTGCTTTCTGTGCAGAGTTTTTTTTGTACTTCTTAGTAAAGATCGTGTGAGATAAAAGTTAAGAAAGCGCAGTACAGTTCTGTGCGCCACAGTAATTACTGATTACTAGATGTTCAGAAATCTTCTTTACATTTCGGTATCTAACGGGTTCCTGCTTATCACGGATACTAAAGTTATCCGCTTTATGTAAATCGATTAATTCGTATAATATCTTTCACTTTCACTTTATCAGCGGAGTAGTTGAAATGTTAAGTGAGACATAAAAATGTAGGTAAGCAATAAAAGCTTTAGAAAGATATTTTAATTAGAAATATGTTTTAAAGTGAGTTAGAGTACTGCGCAGTGAGACAGTGGAGTTAATTTCAATATCAGTATACGCTGTTACTTTTATGATGCTTGCGCCGACCAAGTGCCCAATTTGAGTGTCATAACTTTTATTTCAATTACTTTTGGTTATTATCATTGCGTATGACGTATCCTTTTAAATAAATTGTATCATAAACAATTTTAAATGTTTTAAACCATGATTAAAACAGTTGAAATATACTTATGTAAATTCGTGGTCGGAATTTTTATATCGCTTTCAATGATATAGAATTTGTCGACCCCATCAAAATAAGTTTAATGGAGGTTAATCAGTCTTGATATTTAAATATAAACCTCTTTTAATTTCCATTGACGATGCTTTGATTATTTAACTGAGCTTTACAACAGAAACTTTAAGTGGGACCTTCGAAATTAGATATTGGTACAGTCAAGAATATTAATATTGATGATCGAATTTTAGCCGTTAATTTTTTGTCATCATTAGAATTATTTTACATATCTTTTAGCAATAATTATTTAACAATAAAGGTATTAACGAGCTAATAAACCAAGTATTCATAATTTCCAAATGTTTTTTTAAATAAGTCTGCAAGTGACAATTTCTATTTCATCCAAATGACTACAACCGTTCCTGCTACCGCCAAACGCGATTTTAAAATGTCAACTTTTTGAGTACTACAAGCAAAGTGAGTGAGTGAGTAACTAAGTAATCGCGTGACACATGGAACGCTTCGCATGACAACCCTGCGCTTACAGGGAAACGTACCATTGAAAGCTGCACCCGGGCGCGCTGAAGGCTTGGCTTGGTCCCGCACGCGATCGCCCTTAAGCTGCACTCACAGCGGCAACGCATTACCGGTCTCGTGTCGCGATAATGATTTCGCTTTGAAATTTATTATCGCCTCCAGATAGTTTGTGAAATTAATCAGTATTAATCAGGAATAATACGTAATACTAAATTATATTTGTTATGCATGTAATGTGGCCTTAAAGACTAATATTTTTGAGCCAGATATGGAATGTACTAAGACTTAATGTAATGAAGTATTTTGCATCTCAGGTGAGTGAGCTTTAAATTAAACAATACTATTTCTAAATTAGGTTCTAGAAAAATATGACTAATATAACACCAAAATATTACTATTATTTTTTTTTTACATTAACTGATTCTCATTATACTGTCAAAACAATTCACATGCGGTGTAGGCAAGGAACAGAACATCCAAAGTATTCTAAAGCCAACATTATGTCCTCACAGACCTCCTGCACTTCTGCACTAATATTTACAACACAACATACACTCCGATTATATTGTTCAACGCTGTAAAGGCGTGTGATAAAGATCATTTTCAAGTTGCATTCATAGCGGTTATCTGAAATACGGGTTACAGCGAAACAGAGCGCGCCGGGAAGTGCATTGTGAACAGAGCCGAATGGTGTTACTGATTTATGTTCCAAATGAATTTGTACTCGACCGCTTGATTGTCGAGCCATCTGTATTCTTGTTGTCTATGGCTTTGTTTGCCTCAACTGTGAGTGTGGTTATTTTATTGAAAGACAGCTACGTCACTCCGACGCTTATAGTAATTTGTGGCAATGGGGTCAACTTTGTGTAGTAAATGAAAATAAATCGAGTGTCTTTGTATTTCTGTTTGGGGTGAATCCTGTAGTGATGTAGCGATAAGTCAAATGATAAATGTCATTTTAGTTATACTACGTTTAATTGATGTGTATTTGTATAATTCTGTACATATTATTGTCTAGTACATAATATTGTTTCGTGCATAATGTAATTTAAGTTCGCGTTTTTTGGTGCTCCCTACATATCCCCTAAGAGACAGCATGATAATATTACACAGTTACCTCTTAAAAAAATACTTTTCTACTTTTAAATAGATTTCAATTTAAAATTTATTCATATATCCGGCGCGGCTGTGTAAATTGTAGCGCTAACAGAAATGTTCCTTCCGCGGAGATAAGATAAAGCTTAAGACATTTTGAAGCATAGAAACCGGAATAGAAAGGACAATGTTTGTCGAGGAGAATTCCTTTCTTGTGTGTGCATTATAGATGGTATATAATTTACACGTTAAATGGATTATTAAGAGAGAGAATCACACTGCCGTATGCGTGATATTTGAAGTATTTTAATATAAGGTTGAGTTTTGTAAGAAAGGAATAGTTTTGAATTTTTAATAAAGGAATAATTTTAAATTTAAAAAAAGGAATAATTTAGAATTTTTTAATAAAGGAATAGTTTTGAATTTTTAAATAAAGGAATAATTTTGATACTATGATGACTTGCATGATAATGCTGTGCAATATTTTTCATATGGATTTCTCTTTAATTTACAATTTCCCAGTTTTTAATGTCAATGAACAAATAATAAGGATTATGAGCATAATATGTACGTTTTAGGCTTAGCTGTGATTGTTTAATGTGGGAATTTTAAAGCGAATATATTAATAGAAGAATCAAAACATAAAATCATCCCTAAAGAGGTATCCCCGGGGTTTGTATGCGTAATGTTTGCGCGTTGTCAGAATTAAATGATAACCAGATTATGAAAATACCTTTATAAAGCTATATTATAGAACTTTATTGTTTTAGACCGCCTGGTTATTTACCAGAAAAAAAATAATTTGAAAAAAATAATTTTCATCCATGTATCGAGGTCCATTAAAGAATAACAATTATCTTTTATAATTAAAAATAACGCCTTTGAGTCATTATTAGTTTTAATAGCGAAGTTGTTGCATTATTCTATGAAGTATGTGACGTGGCTTGAAGCGTACGATATATGGCCGAGATAGCTTTATAAGGAGCCACGTACTCACTGCGCTCTGCATCGGACGATGTCTGGAACAACAGGATACAGCCGTCGCGGACAGGAGACCAGTTACAAATGAAATAAACATTTTAATGCGCTACTTAAGGCACTTCGCACACCTTGGGTCAGTCAACGATAGTATAATAAATCGTAGTTAGGGTTACTGAAAGATTTGATGTAATGCAATCTGTCAGTATTCCATAATATGTAAGATATGAAACTATGATATTATGAGATTATGAGCAGAATATGAAAGCCAGAAGGATTAACCACCCCTATCTAAAAAGATAAGACAAATGGGTTATTGATGAATACTAAGTTATAAAAAAGAAGGAGTTTGAAAAGATTTATTTAATTATGTAATAAATAATAAATAGCTTGTACTCATGGTCCCTATATCGAAAAAGTAAAAACATTGTCAACTGTTAAATTTATGTAAAAGTAACAGTTATTCTGATTTGAAAACATCGATTCTGTCACAAATTGATAATAAATTGAAAATAACATTCCGATATTTGATAGCATTTCTCGCCTTTTATGACGAGTTAATGTTGATTCATGAACCTTATTCTGGTGCCGTGGACTTATATGTTTATAAAACACAAGTTTCTCGCTAGTCATTTTTCCATTAAAGTTGAATGTGTATGAATGGTTTTGGACGTAGGTTCATGCATTTTGGATGTCCATAAGGCTTATTATGGTTGAAGTACCTCTGTTTATTGTCATATTTTTTCTCGGATTTAATAATGGAACACCTTGAGAATTGTTTGCATTGTGAAGATTATCATTATATTTAAGTCAAACTTCAACATAAAGTGATCATAGTATTAGATTTCAGTTTAGTTAGATAATTCATATTGATTTATTAATCGGTAATCAATGCTCAATCCGTAAAATTAAACAGAATTCTACAATATAATACATATATCATTTTACTAATACCAATAAGCAAATATAAATAAAAACGAAGAAAAAACTTTTCACCCGCGCACTTTCCACTTCAGTAACCCGCATTTCTGCAAATAGCTAACAATTTTATGTTCCATTCGCATACACTTACCAGCACTGAACGACGTTTGCAGCTGTCCAACACTGTGTACCATACACTATCGCTGCCACCTGTACTTCACACACCATTGTCTACATTAGAACAATGGAGTTTAATGAAATTAAGTTAAGCTCACCGCAAAAGGTGCATCAACACTCGCGCCGGCATACATATGGCAAATATTGTCTTCGTGACATCACGAATGTAATCCTCGAAGAGGCAGGCAGAGGAATGCAGAACACTCCCACGTTTCATCAGTAGCGGTTACGTTCCACTAGGGAATAGGTGGTGAGCCAGTTGCCATACACCGAGCACATAAACAGACTCCGAGCCACTACTAGAAAATGTAAATTGGAAAAGTAGTCTCCGATTCGGGAATTGAACCAAGACCTCCCGATAGGCAGTCGCACAAGCAACCCACACAACCAATGAGACAGTCATTAATGTCTTCAAAACTATCAAACGATCACAACGAATCTCGTGAAATCAAAAGTATTAATCACACGTAAACGCTGTGTGGAACGTGACCACACGGACTCCTTATATTTTCCATTCACAGATAATAATCGAGAACCGTTTTGATATTAGTCGGCAGTTTAGCTTGAATCATTGAGCTCATCGGCTCATTTAACCAGTCCATGAGGAGAAATTTTATATTATTTCTATAATGTACGGAAAACTTACAGCTACAAATTACATTCGAGATCGGCTCGGTCACAAATCGTATCCAAAACCTCGCGCACTAGATCGGAAGTGTGATTGTTTGTCCCTGCGGATAATTAAGGTGTTAAATACCTTTATAAATAAGGAAGTAAATTAAAATGAAGTGTACACTTAAGGTCTTATGCTTGCAATCAAGGTCAAAGAGTCCAGTATGCCAAAATGAGGACCTTGTCACGACGAGCGGCGTTGAATGGATCAATAAAAAATGTAACCCAACTGGTTATGAAAGGGTGGACTGAACACGAGAGCGGACGTTGTGGTACAATTTATTTTGTAGAATACAAATATTGTGAATTGTTGACGTAAGGACTTCCAATAAACGTAGTCTCCGTATTTTGATGCTATAGACCATTAAACTACGGGGCACAGAATAGAGCACACTTTAATAGGAAGATATTAAATTACAGATTAAATTATGCGAGAATTTTCTTAGGTAACGTTTTTAGATTTTTTTTAATATTTACCTTGGCAAACAAACAAACGGGCCACCTAATATTAGGTGGACACTGATGTCTATGAATACTTGCAATACTCAAGCAGTGGCGAATGCGTTGCCGGCTTGGTAGCAGACCTCTCTTTACGCTTTTCCTGGAGAACCACATGTACTTATGAGTACCCAAATTATACAAAATTACTCTTTAACATAAAAACCTCTAAGCATTCGATATAAACGTAACATCACGCCTGTACTCCCCGTAGGGGCAGGCAGAGTATTGTAGTTCACTCTCACATTTTATGACTTACGTTTTTATCCCTCTATGAAATGGTCAGTCTATTGCCATCACATTTCCAAACTCCGAGCCACTAGTAGAAAATCTAAATTAGGAAAAAAAACTGTAGTAAGTATCGATCCGGTATTTGAACCTAGGATCTGTTGATCAGCGGTCGCGCTTGTAACCAACAAGTAACCGACTTAAAACGTAACGAATTACGGTCAAATTACGACCACTGTTTTCACCGCTGCTATATAGGTCGACGCATGATTCACTAAACGCTCGCCATAATCAGCCAACGCCATTGCGTCCCAGTTCCGGGGTCACACCGGATCTAATTTACATCGCAACATTGAACCCGCAGTCGGCCGGAAGTCAGTCGCTCTAAAGCGATGTTATTGAGTTATTTCGGCGGGAACACCGGCAGGTTGTCAAATTAAGTGACCTCGGCGAGGCGAGGTGTTCGAATCGCTGAGTTCATAAACTGCGCGCAATCACTGAGCGCGGTGATGCGAGTAATTGCTTACTGGCGGCCCATTACCGCGTTCTCTGATTCAAAAGTTGGAACGTGCCTACCGTGGTGGAATAAATTGTAATGAAATATAACTGTTCTGCATTCCTCTGCATACCTCTTGGGGGATTACGGGCGTGAAGTTACGTTTTGTAATTTAAAAAAAATCCAAAATTATATATTTACTTTGATGTATTAATATGTATTTTTATTATATATTTTCATCATCATTATTGAATCTTTTGTTAATGAACTGTCGGATGTTGATTTGAACTCTCATTGAATACGGGTAACATTAGAATGGCCATACTTTGTGACCTAGACTAAGTGCGAGTGTCATACTAGGCACGTTCTAATGGTTTAAATTTTTGAATGCAAATCAGAAAACTATGCACATATATTATTTTTTTGGATAATATGCTGAACTTTATTTGAGATATATGTTACATATAAAATATTTAGTTGTATACCAATATATTATTAGCATCAATATTATTAAATTTTAGAGATATTTCTTTATACACAAACAACATTTTAAAGAGACAAGTAACATATTTTTCAATAGCGCTATAATTCTGTGCGCGCTTAAAGGAATAACAGTAATAGTAAATTATAGGGATCGCTTCTAAATCACATCACCGGTGGGCGTGGCGGACGTGGAGACCTCCAGGCGACGGCGCGCGAGAGCGTCGATACTTTCCACATGTGTGGCCAATAGACAGTGATTACTCGCAAGTGGGCCGCACGGGCGGACGATCAGAGTTTGCTTATTACCACTGAAACACGTGCAGAAATATAAACATACTTTGTTCGTTGCTCCAAAATATGAATACCAAGAAACGTATGGATTGCGCTTAGATAGTTTTGCTGAACGGCAGCGAAGAAATGAAATCGGTGTTATTAGTATAACGTAATGTTTTAATTAAGAACAATGGGTCCAAATTCAACGCCAAAGGAGGAGGAGGAGGTTTTATTTGTTATTTTAAAATAGTTTATTAGTGATATTTACACAGCAAGTACTGAAAGTGCATGAAAAGAGCCTCCCCGAGCGGCGACTATGTCTCACCATCTAAGAACATATACTGCCTTTTATTGCGAAAAATCCTTCCAACACGCTAGCCGATCAAATGTGCTTTCGACTTGAGGAAGAAGAAGACCCATTGTAGCAGAAGAATAGAAGTAATATCTGTCGATGGTTATGTAAAACAGTTAAAACACGTTTCCAGTTGTGGTTCGGAGTCTGGATATGTGCCCCTCACCACCCGTTCCTACATAAATGTGACCGGTGAAACGTGGGAGTATTGTGCATTCCTCTGCCTACCTCTTCGGGGATTGCTGGCGTGAAGTTACGTAGTTAAAACATGAACCTCTCCGTGAAAAAGAGATTGATAGTATATCGATAGTTGATAGTATAGTTAATTATACTCCTATATGAGTTATCTTTAGATTAAGATATTTAATACAATACAATTATATAATTCTAAATTACAAAATTTCGCGTTCCATCTGCGAATTTATATTCGCAATACGTACGACGTAAGCTCTAAACGTCAGTGTATGAAGACTATAAATAAGATATCGATCTCACGATTCGTACGATTATATCATTTGAATGGCAATCGCGCATTTGTATTCGCCCTGCAGTCCCACCGCTTTGAACAGAATTAGTACTTAGTAGTGCAGAGTTAACATAAACGATGTGATGTCACTGGTTTTATGTCTCGTTTAATATGAAAATATGCGTCATTCCGCCACGTATTCTGATGCAGATAACAGGTGTCTGCTGGCATAGTTTTATTAATCATGTACTTGATCAAGACAAGTGTTCTATTAAACATTTCGTTGAAAATTTCCCCCTTGTTGCCTTCTCAATTTGCTTGATATTTCTCAAAGTTTGCCTCTTCGTTGGGTCTGTTTTGAGTGTACGTCATTAGCAAACGATGATAGAGCCAATCTTTGGGATTTATAACAAAGTCTATTTTCTACGTCATCGCTACTTTACACGGCCCTTACTTATTGGATATCTATTACCGCTTCTCCCTTTACGATGTTATTTACTGCCGCCTTCCATTTAGCAGAAGCGAACGAAAAAAACTATTTGACGACACACTTTATATGTACGTACAATCCAAATATCACTCCGATGCCAATTTTATTTGTCGATTGTACTAATCAAATTTCATTCATCATCATCATCATTAGCCTATACCTGTCCACTGTTGAACATAGGCAACAACACTGTTGAAATTTCAATCACGTTCCTTGAACTGATTAACGATTAATCTTAATATACGAATGTTCTTTCTGCTCATTAAACATTTATGCGATCTATCATAATGGCAGAGCATAAAATCGCCTACAACTCTTGTAAATCGATAACATGATATTAGTGTAATCGTACATCCTTATGAACTATGAGACAATAGTGCAATTTCAAGCTTCGAATGGCATCGGATATGATTAAACCGGTCGCCGAGATATGGCCTCAGGAATATATTTGTCAAGTACTAAATGAGTGTGCAAACTGTGGGTGTCGGTACTTCGGAAGCGCATGGTATCTGATTCTTACCGTAGAATACAAAATACAATATACTACTCAGCGAAGTAAGTATGAAAAATTTTAAAGCAAACTCTTTAATAGCTTTCTTGTGTATACTACGAGGAAAAACTGTATATTTTCCAGTACTCCACTCGGCACAATCAACATATTTCTTCACATTCAAAAAAGTTCTTTAACGTTCTCTGCTTATGGTTTTATTTCATTTCATGAAAAAGACGTCTTGTGGGTGTTATTTGTTTTGACTGAGAATTCGCCGATCGCAAGTTTTACGAGCGCTCGGGGTCGTTGCTCCGTGACGTCATCGTCTGAAACTGCTTCACGAGTCTCTATCTTCAGGTGAACGCCACGTAATGCACAGATACATTATGTAGATTGCATTCAGTTAATGAAATGTACACCCACTCTGTTTTATTGTACATGACTAATTTAATGTTACTGTACCATTAAGTTTATTTAACTGTTATTATTATAACATTACGACAAGTCTCTTACAGAATAAGTCTATATAGGAATAAATAATACAAGAAACTTGTATTACATAATAAACATATATTGGGCATATCGTATCGATTCAAATACATTATCTAACTGATAAACGCAGTCAAAGACATATCTGACTGACAGGCCGGCACAATATCGAACAGATCATTCAACGCTCTCCTTATCCTGTCGAACTTCTCACGGGCTCTCTGCTTTTCGTCCCGAACGTTTAAAGGTCAATATTTATAAAAGTTTCCAATATAAACAAACACGCGTCTCCCGATAGGCCGCGCGTCCGTTTGTAACTCTACACCGGCTCGGTCATAAACGCCGTCTTTCATCCAGTCTGGCTTATTACGTATATAATATTATGGGCGTCGGGGAAGAAATAAGTGTGCACCAAAAAGCGGATGTGCCGATGGACGGCGGCGAGGCTCAGGGACGTCTATTGAACGGGCTACCGAAATATGATATCGTACGGTCCTGTATTGAAATGGGTTCGGTACGATTCTGTAGTGTTCCCTTCATGTCTCGTGGAATGCTGTTTGTGTGGTATTGTACTTTTATGTTCGTCGAGGTAGTCAAACAATAAGTTCGGTTTTTGAAAATGTAAAATTTCTGATCAAGTCTGTATCATCAAATAAGCATCAATATACTAATTGTCTTGAAATGTCCAATTCTCGAAATGGGAGAGCTTGAGGTGGTAGTCCGGCCCAGTAATCAAGTGTGAGTTGACCAGGTGTATATATTCCATAAAACGTCGAGGAAAACTGAACAGTGCATATTTTCTCTTCCATCACATTTCGCTTAAACCAAACTTGAAAAAGGCTTTCTGAATCTCCTATTTTCGACTTAACATTTGGTTATTCACGTGCAACATAGAAATACATCTTGGAAAGAGCCCAACCCTTAAGCATAAAACGCATAATGTCCTTTTTATGTGTAAGTATATAACTGTATAATATCTTGATGTGTTTCCGTAGAATCATAAGATCTCCCACAGATATTGGAAACGCAACTTAATGACTGCACGTGGGCGTACAGATCCCATTCGCCAACTGTACAACTATATGGCACCATAGACCACATTCACACAGTGAGGCAGATTATACAAAAGTCCCAAGAGTATAATCAGCCCCTGTGCC
>DWEI01002294.1:0-14625 GCA_018245875.1 Mysoria ambigua | reverse complement strand
ATACATAGGTAAGAAAAGAATGTTATCCTTCATTGCGAAGCGTGGGAAATGAGTTTGTAAGAATGGAGGTGCTTTAATGAACGCAATACCAATCAATGTCATATTGTAAGCAGAAACGTAATTTCCGAACTGCCTACGTAAAACATAACTTTATAACTGCTGTGTAACGGTAAATGTAACAGTTTGCTTCTTTTGATCATTATGTCTGAAATAAAAATATTTTTACACTTATATTTATAATGCATTCAATATACAATGAACGATTATTAAAAAAAATTAATTTATAACAATTATGGGATATTAATCCTATGCCTGCTTCTTCTAAAGTGCTTTCGAATTGAGCGGTCAAATCTGACAGCTGTCACTTTAAACATCGTCGACCGTTGCCGCTATTATGTCAGCTTATCGCATAAATTATTATATACATTTAAAACTCATTTAGATTTATGATTGAAGCTATAAAAATGCTTACAATAATGAATCAATAAACGAAATTTTATCTGTTTGCTGTTGTAAATATATGCGTCATTTTTAGCAGGGAAAACTTCAAAGACGTTCAGATAAAAAGTATCGTGTGAGCATGACTCGATTGGCGGTTACGGCACGCCCTTCTGTTCTTTTATGCGATTGACGTTCTCAAAACTAAATTTAATTTGATGTTATTTATGAGGTCAATTAGTTACAACCGCTTAAATCTCGGCAGATTTAGTTACAACCGTTTAAATCTCGACGGATTTGTATTAATAAGTAGGTGCAGTCGCTATTAAATAATACAAATTCTTATCCTGCTGCTCAAATGCAAAACTTCGAGAATTATAGAGTTCGCGGTATTTAATTAGTCATTACATCTGATAAGGAATATATTGAGTTACATTTCCGTCATTTCCGTCATACCGTCATCATTAACCTCATCATAGGCCTTCGCTATAGGCCTGCCCTGAATACGCTAAGTACAGCACTATAGTATCATTGTCATCAACACATTTCCGTCCGCTGCTCCACAAACGCCTCTTTAATAGCACGCCACCAGCTTGACCTACAGCTGTTCGTATTAATACTTCGTCAACCATATTGCACGTACAAGTCTTATATTCTCACTACCTGGCTGTACGTTGCAGAAAATTAAATAGTTTCTCTGACAATTAATAAATCCTTCTAAATACTCTACTCATAGTACATCCCACATGAATTTTCAGGTGAAATATGACGAAGACAGACGGCACCCTCGCATGGAGCACATCCTGCAGGCGGTGCGCTGCCAGTACCTCACGCCGAGCTTCCTCAAGGAGCAGATGAGCACGTGCGCCGTGCTCAAAAAAGTTCCCGCCTGCAGAGAATACCTAGCTAAGATATTTAAGGTACTCGTCGCTTCTACAGACACCCCTCTACGGACTGATCTGATCTAGCCCGACGCCCAATGAGAACTTTATGAATCAGATGTCAATCAACGTGCAACCTGATAACAAACGGTCTTTGACCGATTGGAAGGTCATTTCGTCTATCAAGGTATCGAGTTGTATTAAAACAAATTACCGGTTATTCTAAGTGATTACATAATGCAATAGTGGAAAGGTAATGTTGATTGGATTCCTATATACTGTTTTATATATTTATATATAGAGACTTTACATAAATATGTGGCCTCAAGCATTATCTAAATTGCTACTTCAAAGCGCATCAGTCGTTAATCCTATGAATGAAGCGACAAGTAATGCCATCTATCGATAAACGCGGGATTTCCTTAGGTATGAAATGTATTTAGCCATGTCATGCTTTTGTAAAAAATATATATACCGGTGATACACACAAATTTTCGAAGAAATCTCCGTAAACACAAAATTAAGACAGGTTGTTAGAAAAAAATCCCCAAATAACTTGATTTGTTGTGCAAATACTATCTACGCAATATTCATATCGCACGCCTTTGGGCGAATCGCTAAGTAGACTAAGTACCCCTGAATCATACGCGCCTCATCTCCGCGCTCCGCAGACAGTAAACGCGGACACATCACTCATCTCGTTAGCGCCGTTGACGGGTCGTTGTTTTCTGGGTCATTTTCCGCTCCAGCAATATTCTTGTGTGTGCTTTAATTATAATAATATATTAATAGTCGTTGTAGTCGTCCGGTTGTCGAAAGATGTCGCTGTTTACGTTCTATAAGGATTCAATAACGGAAAAGTATTAATTGAACGTACTTTTTTAAGCGTACTTTGTGGAATTGTGCAGATTTAAATTTGTTCTCTTTTATCCATCACACAACTTTATCATTGTTCTAATCTCTTTTTATGATCCACTGTTGTTGGATATGTATCTTCTCTCAGATCAAAGTAACGGCCACGGTCTCTCACGAGCTGTCGCGTGTCGCAGTTGTATGGTAGCCCACGACTGTGTTTGAGAGAGACCATGTTTAGAGACAAACATTGGACGCCCCAGGATCTGACCCTGCACAAGAAGCCGGTGGTGAAGGAGCGGCGGCCGAACACGCCCCGCGTCATCTACGTGGCGGGCGGCTACTTCCGCCACTCCATCGACCTGTTCGAGGCCTACAACCTGGACGACGGCTGCTGGACCACGCTGCCGCGCCTCACCGTGCCCCGCTCCGGCTTGGGCGCCGCTTTCTTGAAGGTGAACCGCTGTTTACTACTGTAAAATATATCTTATTTGCATCCACAAAATATGGTTTGGTACGTCGACTTATGGTTTAACGTAATTCCTTAAATAATCACATTTATTGTGATTTTATTACTGTACGATGACATAGTAGCTACTTTGATGACTGTCTTGCATTTGAATTAGTACAGTTTCTACGTAATCCTACGAAACTTATTATTTTTCCAATTGTAAAAATAGTAAAAGTCACCTTAACGTCGGCGGTAGTGTATCGTCCGTATGGTCGGCAAGACTTTTTGCATGTCATGTATAAACTACACAGTCATAATTTACCCGACGTCGGCGCGAGTGCGCTTAAGATATCGTGTTTATTCCGTTAATTGTGATATTGTTATGTTTTCGTCTTACTGATAATAAGTTGGTTATAATATACGTACACACATACATATCTTGATGCCGGATGCTTTACTGGATAGGCAGAAACATGTACGGTGGCGTGACCGGAGTATACAAGGTGCGAGTGTGTGTTGCTTGACCGGGCGGGCGCTGCGCGCAGGGGCTGTTCTACGCGGTGGGCGGGCGCAACACGTCGCCCGGCTCGTCGTACGACAGCGACTGGGTGGACGTGTTCAGCCCGGCCGGCGAGCGCTGGCGCCCCTGCAGCCCCATGTCCACGCCGCGCCACCGGGTGCGTGCTGTTCGCGTTGTTCACGTCGCGTGGTTCATAAAACATTACAATGTTTCATCAAGTACCATAAGATTTTTGAATCAAAGAAAGTTGCTAAAATTATTCACCCGAATCTCTTGTCTAGTGGCAATTATAAAACGATGAGACAATCCGTTCTTGGATAAGACATAATTAACAACTAATCTTAAAACGTTCTCGTTCTGAGAGGACTGCAATCAAACAACACGCTTTACTTAGATATAAAATATTGTTATTGTTTTAATTTATTAGATATTCTGACACTTGCAGGTGGGCGTAGCAGTGATGGACGGGCTGCTGTACGCCGTCGGAGGCTCGGCGGGATCTGAGTATCACAAGTCTGTAGAGTGGTAAGTGGCATTCATTTTTTATAATTATATGATCCTTACATTGCACGATTTTTTATTATTAAAGGCATACGATAGCAAATACGATTAGTAATGCTCATATATTAGTATCTTTAAAGAGGTTTTGGCTCGAACGCGCCGTAACGCGAGCCTGTCCCGGCAGCTACGACCCCGAGAAGGACACGTGGACGTTCGTGGCGGCGATGGGCAGCGCGCGGCTGGGCGTGGGCGTGGCCGTCGTGAACCGCCTGCTGTACGCCGTGGGCGGCTTCGACGGCGCGCGCCGCATCAACACCGTAGAGTGCTACCACCCCGAGAACAACCGCTGGACCGAGGTGGCGCCCATGCACGTGGCGCGCAGCGGCGCCGGTGCGTGCTACATGCCATACAATATTGTCCGGGGCCTAAACTTCAACGTACAAACATTTGTGGCCCTATGCATCCATTTAACGAGTGAACACGATTGATTGAATTGATATTTATTATAATTAAAATTGCGCTTACAATAAGATACGCTTTAAAATACGTTCCTCCCGCCCCGTATACATCGATCCTGAGAGGTCGGCGAGTAACGGTGATTAACGAGCGTGGCGACCCGGCGTAGGCGTGGCGGCGCTGAACCAGCACATCTACGTGGTGGGCGGGTACGACGGCGCGCAGCAGCTGGCGTCCGTGGAGCGCTACGACACGGAGCGCGACGTGTGGGAGCACGCGGCGCCCGTGCGCGTGGCGCGCTCGGCGCTGTCGCTCACCGTGCTCGACAACAAGCTGTACGCCATGGGTCAGTGCGCCGCCCGCCACTCCGCCACCCTGTGTTGTAAAAATTGATCGCTTCATAATTGTATTCACTTCATCCTACGTTGATTGACTCAAGGTTGATTGATTTTATTAATTATCCGATGTTTACAATTACTTAAAGACGATGCACTCGGAGATTTTAATGAGCCCCGTCGGCCTCGCAGGCGGCTACGACGGCACGTCGTTCCTGGACATCGTGGAGGTGTACGAGCCGGCGGCCAACGCGTGGCGCAGCGGGCCCGCGCTGACGTCGGCGCGCTCGGGGCACGCGTCGGCCGTGTGCTACCAGCACGTGGCGCCGCCGCCCGAGCCCGAGGCGCCCGCCGTGCTGCCGTCGCTGCGGCGCCCGCCCGCGCCGGGCTCGGCGGCGCCGCCCGCGCGCGACGTGCCCATGGACAACGGCATCGTGGACGCGCTGGCGCACGCGGGCGCGCGCCCGCACTCCTAGCGCGCCGCTCCACGCGGGGAACTGTATCGGAAGTCGGCTCGCAGCGGGCGCCGCCCGGCGACGGCCCCGGCCAGGACGCCTGCGGGCCGTGTGCCTCACTGGAGTGGACTGCTGACTGTCGAGACACTGTAACGCTGCCGCGACCGAAGCCTGTGCCTGACTGTTGCTTAAACATGTTCGGTCGGTTTTTACAGCTATCGCAATATTTGTGGTACAATACCTACGGTCGAGTTGTTGCAACTTGATAAAACTTGTGCCATATTTCATTATGATACGGAAATATATCTTTATATCTAATCACTGTTCAAAACATATACGAGCTTTAAAATACAAAACATTACACATAATATGTCAATCTGATCATCTAAATAAGCAAATAGGAACAGTTTTAATAAGGATAATTATTTTTGACCTTTTGATAGTTCCATTTGGAATATCCAATCCGTACAATGAATTCAATGCCAACATAAGATATAGAATGTAGAATATTCTTGATAAATAAGCATTGCAATAATGTTCTTGGGCTCCCGATAGTTACGCAAGAAGTAACGACCATATCAGAATTCAAAGCTGCGTTGAGTGCGGCGCCTCCCCTGAGCGCCGCCCCTTCTGCCAGTGCCGGGCGCTCCGAATATCCTCCCGTGCCAAAAACTATACCGAAATGTGTATGTAAATAAAATGCTTGCATTTATTATTCATAAAACCAGAATATTCTCCGTAAGACATCGATTTGTAATAAATAGGCTTAAATTATTTACATTCCTACTCGAGCAGTTGCACCAGAACTCATATTACTTTATCGAAAATCTCACGATATTATTATTATTAATATTAAGTATCGAAATTATATTTGGCATTCATTTTATTTTGTGGTGGTTCCCCATCGTTTATATTCTGTCTAATGTTAGAACATGGACACAATACGACTTGTGTGAACAACTGCCGGTTCCTCGTGTGACGTATAATAAATTATAGTAAATCTCCATTTAATGTAAATAATTAGTAATTAAATTAAATCAAATGTTTAAATTGTGTAAATACTGTATAAATGAATTATTTAGGGTTATATCATAAGGACAATAAAGACTGTTATGGGAATAAATCTGATAATTTATTTCACTATACATGTATATTTCTGTGAGTACATATACATTGTTAAGGGCATAAACGTAGAGAGATCTTCATTTAATCACTAGTTCACTATTTTAGGTACAATAAATCTTAAAGCATAGTATTATACACATAATACAGTTCGTTATTCTATCATTAGAACATATTTTATATGAAATATTGCTTGAATTACGCTTCGAAGTTATTAGTTGTGAATTACATTAAACTGACGCAATGAGGCCGAACGTAGAACTAGCATCAGGTCTGCGAGAACAGATATATTTGTCATTGGATGCTCTTTGCCTACCCCGTACATGATCTAGCGCGATAATAAAATAACTACCAAAATAAATAACTTATCAACATGAATAAAATACGCGGGTACATATAGCACTGTGCCGATGTCACGACTGCTGTATTAAACTTTCCAGAACACTCCAAACAAACTTCGAACATCCCGTCCATTTCTCATTTTGCGAAGGCACTAGACTCGAAGAATCGATTAAC
The DNA here is from genome assembly GCA_018245875.1 of Mysoria ambigua. NCBI lineage: Eukaryota > Metazoa > Arthropoda > Insecta > Lepidoptera > Hesperiidae > Mysoria > Mysoria ambigua. The sequence goes on along the minus strand of DWEI01002294.1, from coordinate 8,098 downwards.
TGACACTCCACTTCGACCATCTGTTACGCCTTTGACACTGTCTCGGAGATGCCCAGCGCGGCGCCGCGGCGTCGCGGCCCGGCGCTGCGGCACTCACTGCAACGACGCTGTGAACGAAACCCCTCCATTGCGACAGGGAAGTATCGAGGCGGTTACGCATATTCATATCATAATATTACTTTGTGACAACTCACACTCCCATTTGATATCAAAACACAGTAGAACCGTAGTAGTACAAACCACAGTAGAACAGAAGTGCATAAACAATTACATACATTTCTAAATATACACCTGACCTCATAACACAAATATTTGGTCAACCTGCATCAGCGTCGGACCAACATCATCTCCAGAAAATACCTATATAGCAATACTTCACTCGAATACCACATCGACATACGCTCCCACGAATTTTGTAAAATTGTTTTATATACCATCTGTAATAAATATGGGCATTTATTTATATAGAAATGAATTAAAAATATACATTTCATACGATAACAAGTCATTTCCCTGCCATTTACATATAAAATGTAGTCATGACATAGTCTACTGTCCGGTCAAAACTATGTATTATAGTCATCAGAAAAAACATCTATAGTACCCTATTATACACAATAGATAAGCCTAAGTTACAACAAAACAAACTGACAACACTGCAGAATAATCATCGCAAAACTTTATTAATGTCATAATAAAAGTAGTAACTTATAAAAAAAAGGCCCGTGCATGTTAGACCTATCCAACACTATCGAATCTAATATGATACAAATGCAGCAAATTGTTTATTAAAATTTACTCAAATAGTTATCAGAGAATGACATTTTACGTGACATAAGCAATTATCTACTTCGTTGCCATTGGTGTTTATCTGACGCTGATACAACAATTTTTGTACAACGATAATACTTTTGTTTTTTGCGAGTCATAAGAATAACGAACAATTGAATCGCTTTATCTTCAAAGAGCCGGGATAAATATATTCGTACAAATACCCAGTTAAATATTCCACCGATTCACATCAGGCCTTAACATTTATTTAGCTTAATTGTATGATTATATAAATCTTAACATATACTAATTTGGTGGGCACACTACACCAATCTCCATAACTTACCACAAAGAATAGATAACGACCTTCCAATACTTTCATACAACTATAGAACATTTTAGCTAATATTAGCAACTTATGGTATGTAATATTTACAATAAATCCTATTTTATATAAAGTAATACACAGGGACTGTAGTGAGAATATCAATTTGCAAAGTGATCAGTTTTTTATACTGGCTGGCATATTACTGTGATCATAATATCAGCATTTCAATATTGCCTTTGGTGTGTATGTAGCAGATGATGCAACCGTATATAGAATTCTCAGCATCTCCTTTTTTACAATCACTGAACATTCCACCAATTTTCAAACTGTACATGTTAATATGCAAACATTAAGTCAAATACTATTTTTAAGAATTTTTGAAATTACATTATTTGATAGCGTAATGCAATAACAAATATCATACTGATGTAACTTTTATTATCCAGTTTTTACTTTATTGTCTCAAATAGTCAGTGCAGTGGCTACGTCGTCGCCTTAAATCTGCCGCTATGTCTAAATCGTATCAGCTACTTAGAAATGTCGTTGCCATTGTTCATAAAAACAATACTATGAATATTATACTTATAAAATGCTTCAATATTGATACACATAATTGTAATATTATAATCATAAGTATGTGTTGTGTAGTGGTTGAAGTAATAAGATTATAGCATCAATTAAACTCGATAATATTAAAATATTCCTTAGAACTCCAGCATCTGATACAATGAATGGTAAGGACTTTTCCAGACCAGATTAGTTTCGGCAATATTTACGCTCGGTTTTATACGAATTTAGGGGTCAAAAATACACTGGTCTGAAAAAGCCTTAAAATAAACTTTATATATTAACAATAATTATTATAATGTCCATTTATTTAAGGTCTAGAAAAATAAAAATAAAATTTGCTGTCATTTACATAATTTGCACAATGCAAATATCCTTAGTCCTTAGTTCAAAAACAATAAACTACCTAAGAAATAAAACCAGACAGAAATATCATTTAATACATTTTATGATATAGCCAAGCAAAGTTCCATCCAAGGATCCGATGGTCTATAATTACAATACAATCCGACTGATATGGGAGACAGTGTATATTGACCCTTAACATATCCAAAATGTAGCATTAACCAAAGAATTTGCAATGTCTTTATCAAAGAAAATAAATTCCATAAATTTATCTATTGTCTTAGACACATTTTTCTATGATAAAACAGGCAGAAGGACAATACTGATAAATAAATAAATATTTGTCCATAATGAGTTTGTGAGTACATTGGTAAGACACTAACTTGGTTTTGCTTTTCTTCGCCTTTTAACAATAATCCTTACATCAGGTACATCCACATTATTTTTATTTGTCACAGAAATATCCTCAGCGTTGGATGACGTATTATTAGCATTCTTAATGGACATATCGTTTGAACTACAACTAATTACAGGAACTGATATAGATGGTTCCAATAAGGTTGGCTTGTGTGGTGTTGATGTGGCTAAAGCTTGTAAGCTCGATGAAGTTTCACTGTGTGGTATATAATTATTAACTTTGCTTAAAACAGATAATTTCTCCTGTCCTGTTTCTGATGTAGGTTCTTCAGGATTATTTTGAACTCCTCTAGATATGATAACAGTTTTTACAACATTTGGCTCTTTGTTAAATACATTAGCATCCTCTAAAACATCATCGGTAGCAGGTCTCTCATTGCTGTCCTTCCGTTTCCTTTTTCTATCATCCTTCTTATTGCTTTTGTTCTTATGTTTTTTATCTGATCTTTCATCTTCTTGTTTGTTAATTTTACAACTGTCTTCATGCATTAACTTCAAAGATTGTGCTTGAACTTTTTCCATGTCCTCAACATTTAAATCTACTGCATTTTGTGTATTATCAAATAATGGACCATAATCATACAAAATTTGTTGTGTGGTGGATGGTTCAGGAATACCTAAATCGTCCGGTGTTATCAAACTACTGTTTTCTCCAAACAAATCACGCAGTTTTGTTTTTATATCTTTTGGATTAGGATCTTGGTATGGCTTACTTACAGGATCTTCAAACTGAATGGCAAAAATAGTGTGTGGCGTACTTATTTCCTTGTTTTCACACAAGGACTCAAGTTTCAAATCTTCAACTTTAGTTTTGGCATGATCAGAAAGCTTATTTAGATTTTCAGTTTTGTCTGTACTATCAGTTAAAAGTTTCTTGGTGCAATCGTCACTGAGACCACAATTTTTGTTATCGTAATTTAGTGAATCTGGAAATTCACAGTAATCACTAGTTTCATCACTCAACTCCAAATCACATGCAACAGTGTCTCTAGCTGAAAGTATTACTTTTTCCTGAACATTCTTTTCATTTTTGCTTTTGTTCCTAAAATTATATTTAGCTTTTACCTCATTATGACCACTGGACTCACCTTTTTTGTCTCTCTTTTCTATATCTTTTGTTTCTGTATCAGTCTTCTTCTTAAGGCATTGTTTAGTGGAGTCTCTTTTGCCTAGCTTCTGTGTGTCATTGATAAGTGTATCTTTTATTGGTTTATTAATGCTAGATGGATTAACCTTCGGTATTGTATAATTGTTAGAAACCAACTGTGATAAATTTTTTTCCATATGATCATTGGTTTCAGTTTGTGGATGAACAACTTTAATTTGACTGTTTATATTGCTTTCTTTGTTATGAGATTGACTAAAAGTAGATTTATTAGATTTTAAACGTGGATCTGGAGTCAGTCTGCCTGCATTAGTTACATTTAAGTTTTTGTGGGCGGTGTCTAAGTGCTTTTTAATAGGCGGCAGTATATCACCTTCGGAACTCTCAATTTCCCCAGATTCCAATGATAAATTAGTTATATGTTGATCTACATCTGTACAAATTTCATTGAAAAGATCACTCGTCTGAGGTTTTTCTCTTAGGGGCGTAGGCATTTTATATATTTTTTTATCTATGTTCCATGTACTTATGTCAACAAGTTTAATGTCTACATCCCGGCCAACAACCGTCGAAAGCTCAACTTTGCCTTTCTGAGTATTCTTCTTATATTTATTGCTTATCAATCGAGGATCATCAAGTTTGGTGGTTGCTATGCCCTTGATTTCTAAAAAAATAAATTTACGTTTGTAAAACAAATATGTTATAATGTTCTTTCAAATTGAAATATTATAAATGTAGGTAAAATAAATATGGTTACGATAGAGTTTAGCATAAAATTATAGATTATATACAGTACCTTTTATTTTGTGCACTGTCGGGGCACTTTCATAATTTGCATAATCTGGTGATTGGAGAGATAAATATGAACCTGCAGATTGTAATATTGGGGCTGTATAAAAATCAATTTCTCTGTCTTGTGGTGAGGTAACATGCCCAACAAAATGCCTGTTCACAGATTTACTTCTCATTCGCTTACAGGCTGGTTCTTCAACAATATCATACAATTTATGTTTAACCGCACAAACCTCCTCATTTGGATACCTTTGCCTATCAAAATCTCGACTTCTTCGTGTTGGATTGTACTTTGGAGGTGAACTGTGACATACTCTAGGTCTCACATAATCCAATCTATTTGCCTTGTCCATTGAATAATCTCTGTAGGTATGATAACGAGACCGATCTGGACTAAAATGTTTTTTATTTCTTTGATTTATTTCATATTTGTCCCTATTATCTCGACTTCTATATTTATCATGGTCACTATAACGACTATTACCTCTATGAAAATCTCTAAAAGAGTCTCGGTAATCAACAAATTTGTCATCAACTCTTGTATTATCAGGGTCCCTGGGGCCATTCCTGCCATTATAATCTTTATCATGTTTTCTATTTGGTAAATCTCTAACGGGAGATTTTCGTCTGAAACGATGACTTTTAGGGTTGTCATCCTGTTCCTCATCTGAACTGAATTTAAAGTCACCATAACTAAAAAGAAAAACACTATGTTGAAAAGGAAATACATTACATGCCAGCTGCATGGCAAACATTATTCTTCAAATAAATTATTTCTAGTGATTTTTTTATTATTTAATCAAATATCAAGCATGTTATCACAACTTTATTTGAACGTTTTAAATGTTTGAAATTCATTACATTATATATTGGATATTGTTAACAGAAAATACTAACATCACAATAAAGAAAGAGAAAGATGCAGGTAGAAAAGTAAAAATTTGGGGTTATAAGATTTTTTTACATATAAACACTTTATTACTCTTTAAATTAATATATATAATTAGGGTCATCTTCATGATCACCTGTTTTCACATAGAAAAGCTTTGAATACCTATAATTTTCAATATATTTTATCTACCTGATTGCCTCGTTGGTTGTGGTTGCAAGTGTGACTGCCGGTAGGAAGTCCTGGGTTCGATTCCCGAGTCGAACACTACATGATTTTCTAATTTAGATTTTCTAGTAGTGGTTCTGAATCTGGATATGTGCTCGATGCATGGCATTAGCTTCACTACCTATGCCATAGTGGGATATAAACATAACTGGTGAAATGTGGAACTGTCCACCTCTTCGAAAATTTCAGGAGTGAAGTTTCGTTATTCATGTTATCAACCTATACACAGCCTATGTCCTTACACTCCGAAATTCCTAGAAAAAGGAAACTATTTAACAATAATATCATACAAATAAAGCTCAGTCGTCCAACTAGTATGTGTTATTTTATATACTAGCTGGAAATCCTGGCCCTAACAAAAAAAAAATTATAAAAGCAACAGATATTAGTACTTACTTAATTAATGGCATAGATTTACGCCTCTGACTGATTTTATTATTTTTAATCTTTGACTTATCGTTCAGCAGTTGTGTATGGTTATCCCGATCTACCTTACTCTCAATTTTACTTTTATCACTGTCTCTGTTGGGATCTGAAGTTTTAATATTCTGTTCTTTTTCTTTAACCTCCAAACTAGCTCTGGGTGGAATCGAACACATAGTTCTGTCTTGTTTACTTCTGCAATTGAGAATTTTACACATCAATACTATCAGGAAACTGTTAAGTTTTTTTTTCTACAATAATAATCTTTCTTTTCCAAATAAGACACAATAATTCATTCGGTAGTTACAAATATCAGTAATGAGTAAATATCAGTGGTGCAATAAATGAATTATTTTTTAATGAAGTGAGTAGCATTTGAGCAAGGCAACAAGCTAAGTAATTGTAGCCACCGCCAATGTTTTTGAACATCCTCAAACAGGACTTCAAGAATAGCAATGTTAGCGATGGTTAGACTAAATGATTGACAAAATGATTGCACTGTACAGTTTACATGACTGCTATTATTGTTAGTACAAATTAGTGTAAACTGAGTTAGTATTAGTTAGCATTTGTTTCATATAATGTAGGTTATGAACACATTGCTAATTGAAACATTAGTTTCAAAACAAATTGATCTTATACATTCCATACAATAGAATCAGGTGTGGCAAGGATAATTCTGCAGCTGAATAACACATTTGTACTTTTTTTCACCCTCAGATCATTGCAGTGTTGGACACAGATCTCTTCATAGAATGAAAGGGTTAAGGACACAGACTACACTGGCCAAGGGCATATAGGCAGACACAATTAGGACATTTCAGCCTAGATATAGAACATCATCATAATCAGCCATTGCCAGACATACACTCATAATCCCTATGCTGAGTATAGGGGTTAGTGATTACAGAGTGCAGCCTCTCGCATCACCAGCACTTAACTATGCAAAGGCAGGCTGTGCCGTCCTGTGGTCTGCCACTGTAGGGTTTAGTCAACTTATAGAACAAATGTATCCCAGCAAGAAGTCAGGGATTATAATGTAACTCTGTACCGACACAAACAATACATAGGGCAATACACCTATAATTTACTATAATACAAGGCATTGCAGTTAACATTGAAAATGGACTGTGATGAGCTAATTATTGGAGTTCTATATTAAATCATATTCTACTGAATAAATTGTACATGTTACGATACATAAACACCATTTTAGTGTGCTTGTACCAAGAGATTGACGAATGTAAAAGAAGCACTTAACTTGATACAATAATCGTAAAATTACCAGATACATCCTTAGACAACCAATTTTACACCCATTATTGAGAACAAAATATTATTGACTGTCTAATTAGTCATGTCTTTTACAAGAATGACTATTGTTCGGAAGATTCTGGGTTTAAATACTTGGTCGGGAACTATTGAACTTTTCTCATTTAAATTTTGCCTCATTCTGATAATGAGCCCGGTGTATAATAATAGACTCACCAGTATGTGGTGAGTCTATTACTATCCCTAACGGGATGTAAATTTAACATGAGATCATTCTGCATTCCTCTGTTTGCCTCTTCAGGAATTACAGGCAATATTATATAATATAATAAGAACTCAAAACATACCTTTCATTGTTTTGTGTGGTTGAATCAGTTTTATTAGTTGATTTAATAATGCTGTCATTTTTTAGTGTTTCCAAAACTGTTTCTTTATGTGGCACTTTATCTTCTTTTTGCATACTTTCCTTAGCTCGATTTGTGTTGCATATTACTTTTGTAGGAAGTAACCTTCCTTTATTTTGCAATGAATTGAGGACTAATTGATCTTTCCTAGAAAGTGACATTATAATATACATTATTAAAGATCACAAACAATTAAAAGCTATTATAAAATCAAGAGTGAAAAATATTCAAATCAGGTAAGTAACAGCAACCAAAATTTATATGATAAAGCAAGTTTATCAAAAACATTAAATTAAAGTGTTGTAAAGGTGATCACATTCTAGGAAAAATTATTACTCACTCCAAATTTAATGTTGTTATCATCTTAGTTTTCCTATCAATTTCTGCTCTTGCTGTTTTCAACAGAGATGAATAATTTAATTCCAACTTTTTATATTCTGATGATAGTTTATCAAAGTCCTGTAAAATATTCTAAAATATCAATGGACATCCGTTCCACAATATGATTACACATTTGTGGGATAGAGTTGAAAATTAAGTATAAACAAGCTTTCAAT
>DWEI01002293.1:0-14628 GCA_018245875.1 Mysoria ambigua | reverse complement strand
ATATATACTACATATTTTTTTGGTAAGTACTTAATAAAAAAAGGCATTGTCAAATCGAGTGCATGTCTTTATTTTAGTCGTTGTCTAAAAACTCTTCATTTTAATAATATTTCATGCTACTATGTAGCTGCCGAGAACATTTTAATGATGACGATTTCACGGTCGCTTAGGATCTGTTCATTGACCATGAACTCATTCAATATTCCCATGGCTCCGCTATTGTCTGAATTAAAAATAAAAAAGCCTAATGTCAGTTATAGAATAATTTAAAATGCGCAAAATTTTAATTCAGTTAGAAGACAGAAGGTTGTTAAGCATGTTAAAGAGTTAACATTAAATTATTTTAATTTGATTAAGACACATTATCTATCATGCAGTAACACATAGTAATATATTATAATATGAACGTATTAATTTTGGTAAAAACAGATGTATATTTACATTTCTTGATACATTTCGAATGGCAAGCATTATTCCAGTCATTGACTCGAGGGCGAATCCGGGAGGGGGTGGGGGGGACAACCCTCCCTTATGACATCTGGTGTGTATTACACTTCTTTGCCTTCCTCTTCGGTAGATGCAAGGAGTGATATTAGGTTTTAAGGTGTTACGGATCCTTTGGACTATTGGCACTAACTGTATAATAATAATAAATCTATTTATTGTCTTATTAAATTGTTAATAACATAAATTTTGTTACTTATATTATGATACTTAAGATAAAAGGATTAGGGACTTTTCCACACACGGCCATCTGATCTCAGAGTCAAGAGAGCTCGTGTTATGGTAACCTACACTATATATATACATATTGTACGTTATTATGCTATTTATACAATTTGACAGTTTATATTGGCTGCCATCCCGAGACGTACTCAGTTGGACCCTACGGAAGACCAGCGCTGGTTTTCTCTGGACTTCCAGCACACTGCTGAGTAGGATCCACTTTGTAATGTGTGCAGTGTGCAATTGTTCTATTTGTTGAATTTTACATCTTAACGTTTGTATAATCTGTGGGTACATATTAAAAATAAAACGTTTCTTTCTTTGTATATAGACATATGTATACTTAAATATTTTTTTTAACTAACCAGGAAGATGTCTACTACTTTCTTTATTTTTACTATGAACTAAACATTTAAGGTGATCTTCGACTCAAGGATGTTTCTATTAACCTAATGCATAATATTTTTCATTTGTAGAAATAAATAAAAAATTACAATGGACTTGTATATAACGGTTGGTTCGGGGCCATGCCGAGCTGTGGACCTAGTCGCGTCAGCGCTGGGCATCGAGGGCAAAATAAAACACATCGATCTAGATATGATGAACGGCGAGCACCTGAAGCCGGAGTTTGTTAAGGTTCACCTACTATTGTTTTCTTCAATCATTCACATTGCAAAATGCATAATCATGTAGTTCAATCCTTACCGCTTTGTTTTCTTTTGTTTTTTTGACATCTGTCAGGTATTTAGGTGTATAGTTTATCACTTGTAAAGTTTTATCACGTACCCTAACACGTGATATTAACAAAACCAGTTTTGAGTAATTTTCCAAAATTATACAAGCAAATGAAGTAATTTTATCCCCATAAAATTTTTATCTCCAGCTGAACCCACAACACACGGTTCCTACTCTCGTGGACGACGGTTTCGCTTTATGGGAGTCCAGAGCCATTTGCAGATATTTGGTCAACAAATATGGTGGCGCAAACAACTCTCTTTACCCCGCAGACGCGAAGACAAGAGCTTTGATAGACCAGAGGCTGGATTTCGACATAGGGACGCTGTATTCTAAATTCGGACTTTACATAGTAAGTTGATTGAAATATGTATATTAGAAAAAATTTCCGCTTACCGATTGTAGTAACTCAAACCGGTTTTCTTTTCTAGTATCCCTTATTTTTCGGTGGCAAAAGCGACGAGGACAGTTTACAGAAGCTGCAAGATGCATTGGGCTTCTTAAACATTTTCCTGGAGGGACATAAATACGCCGTCGGAGATACCCTGACTATTGCAGACCTATCACTGGTGGCTACCGTCTCCACTATTGATGCTGCTGAAATTAGCATTAAAGATCATCCCAACATCGTCAGGTGAGCCCGTGTGTTACAGAGCGAGCATTTACCTGCTACCGACTGCTTGATGATGTTCTTTTGGTTCCTATTGAATTATAATTATGAATATTAATAATTGATTTTTCAGGTGGTATGAATTAGTAAAGAAGACTGCTCCAAACTACCAGAAGGCAAACGAGGAGCCACTGGATAAGTTTAAGGAATTACTTAAGAGCAGAAAATAATTTCTGTATAAAATGTTTTTTACTACTGGGTGTTAAATCTTCAAGTATCGGTGCAGTTGTTTCTTTCTGTATTATCTTTTCGTATTTTAATTAAATAATGAAACACGAACTGTGATTTTAATTTCTATTTTATATCTATAACATCGAGACCTCTTAAAACCTTGAGTTGTTATTTTAGACTATGGTGTAGTTTTCGACCGCTGGGAAAATATGGTAGACGGCTGATAATTCCGCGACTAAAATGTATGAAAGTCATGTATGAATATCCGCTGTCTAGTTGATCCACAGGTCCTATTTTCAAACCACCTATTTCATTGCGGGATTTAAGGTAACTGGTCGAACTTGGAAGTATACTACTCTCAACTGTCTAATTTTTTAAGGATTACGGGTGTATTATTACGTTTTTACGTATAAATATAATAATATATTTTATAAACGGCACTTCTGCCAACGCGTGGGTCCACTTCACGAAACATCTCCAGTGGTTATCGGTGCATTAGTTGCGAAGACCAAGCTCAGTGGCGTGTTATCGGAGAGGCCACGTCTAGCAGGAGACGTTGTATGCTGATGATAAAGATTCTATATTTGATAATCACGTATATATGGTTACGTTTTCAATACTTTTAGTGCACTAAGTTTAGTACACTAGTACAATAAGAGTTTGAAAATAGAAAGATTCAGAGTGGAAAACTTTAATAACAGTATGTCGTATCCCGTGACATTATAAATAGTAGTTTAAAATAACTGTCTTAAAAAATATAAAGTAGATAACCCATGCTATTTACTCTGAATTGAATTAGTCTGTTAATGACTTAAATTTCTTGTTTGACGCGATTCCGTTATTTTCAAATTTTAAATTAGAAAAGCGTTTTTTAGTCTTTTTAAACTATTATTTATTTTCCATGTTTTAGTTTGCGACACTTAGTTACCTACCCGGATTTTCTGGACATCTTACAGCTCCATCATCCGACATTGGTTACCATCTAGCACCAAAGTACTTGTTAAGACGACCAATACGAACTCCAAGGGATTATGTCACTTAATTACCGAGCTGCATCATCAGACCTTGATTTCTGGCAGCAAAGTATTAGTTGAAATAAAACCCGTCTCCCTTGATTGATATCTATATTGTTTGGTTGAACAAAAAAATGTACCTGATTCGCCATTTTGAACTGTCGGCCATCTTGAATTTGAGTTTTTTTATATTGTGTTGTATTCTACAAGCCCTTTCATTTGATGCCCATATTGGGTGAATTGTCTTGACATATGTACGCTGCCATTTTGTTACGGCGGCGATATCGCATTAACAACAAAACTAAAATTATATAATTGCATTGTCACGTCTAATTAAGACATGCCAAATTTCAGCTCAATCCGACATTGCGAAGTGGGTGAAAACTTAGCATGCAAGATTGCGTTACATACATAGGTACATAGATACATCCCAAGCTAACAAAAGCGTGTTAAAAAATGTGACCTTTCGAGCTGGATAAGTCAAGTTACAAAAAAAATACAGTGTTTACTTTATATTTTATTTATCTTTGTCTTTAATAAAGTAATTACAGATAGGCACTAAAAAAATAACCATGCATATGAAGACCATAATACAGTAACATAATAGTTTAGATACAACAACAGCGCTCGTCTCGCAACACCATGTGTGAAGCCGGGAGCCCTAGCGGCGAGGTGCCACCGCGGCGAGGGACTCCGAGCGGCGGCGGCGCGCCCGGGGAGCACAGGGTGGGTCGTGCTGGACGTAAATCAACTATAATACAACTTTGTTTTAAATTTTTGGGGGTAGTGTAACTTTAGGTAGTTGGTGGTTCAAATTAAACACGCTTTGGTAATGGTTACTCTGATTCCAAGCATTTCAAAATTCGAACACAGTTATTTCAACAATTTTAACAGAAACACGATATAACAAAAACATCTTGTTTCTCTAAATTATTTGAAATGACAATGTTCGATTGCTTGGCAATCAGTTATTTTAAGAGAAACACGATTACGACAAGCAAAATATTAATATTAGTAGGCTTTTAGGCAACCTTATTTAGTTTACTATTTATTTTAGCACGAATACTTTAACACAATAGTCATTAGAATCAGTTTGCTAGTTCCGGTTTCTTATTGACGATTATGTCAACGTAAGTTTGCAAAATGAACGGAACCCAGGTCTTGCAGTTGTGTTATTAACCGTTAGCTTCTTAAGCTGTATTGGCCACACACTCGGTGCGCGGGCCCGACGGCCGGACCACCGCCACCTCGTGCTCCTCCGGTTGGTACCGCCTAGTGACATTTTGTAAAAATATAATCAACGATTTCAATCTAAACATAACCGGTTTAACATCTCACTCCGAGGATAGAACGAATTTCACAGAGCATGAGGTGATTGCACGTTATCCATGGCACGGAGGGTACGAGTATTGAGTTAAGCGAGCGCGCGACGGCGGGGCGCGGCGGCGGGGCGCGGCGACAGCTGTGCAACGAGCCGCGCCGACAGCCGTCAGCACATCGACGCCCGTCGCCAACGGGAACTGAGCCGCGGCGCCGCGTCGCGCCGTCGCACCGCGGCGAGCCCCCGCCCGAGCCCGCCCCGGCGCGGCGCTAATAGAACAACGAGAGCTCCAACAGCAGTACACATTCCTCCAGGTCCAAGGCACGTAATATCCGTTACGAATGAAAAAAAGAAAACGACCGTTTAAAAAAGCTATCTCTTATTAAAACTACTACACTAGTGTTATGCAAAAACAATTAAGACCATAGTATAATATTTCTTGTAATCATTCTCTTGAAGCTATGCGTGCTATATATATATTTAACATTTTTTTTTATATAATCCACAATACAGACCAATTTATTGCTCAACTTTCACATACAGTTGTTTCGATGACAGGAATCGAACAAATGTTATTAACGAGTGATGTTCGTGAGGTTATACAGCCATTAATTATTCATTTTTAATTTGCTAAATAAATAGATATTATATAATAATATGCATTAACTACGAAGACGAAACGAAATCTCTTTCTCTTAAGTATAATAAAAAAAAAACATCGGGGAATAAATTACACAGGGCGTGTGTTAGTGTTTTTTGATGAAGCGCTAAAAATGTTTCTCGAGTGCGTTCAAATACTCCACTGCCATATTCACGTTACAACAATAATAACGAATATTATTATCATCATAAATGTAAACCTCTCCTCGCCCGACACTAAACATCAATAATTACACAAAGCTATCTACACGAGCCGCCGCGCCGGCGCCCGCGGCTCCGGCCCGCTGCCAGCACACACGCGGCCGATGCTCCAAGCGCGCGCGTTGGACATCGCCGCGCTCGTTTTAATTACAAAACCACTTCGCAATAATAATATCTCCTTATGAACGTTGTAATTTTTTCTTTAAAGTTGCTGGTGTTGCATGTATAATATAGACTAATGCCCAAATATAACAAGTTCATAACGTTAGTGGCAGGTTTTTGTGGTGATGGCATGTTTTTGAGCTGGCAACACTGTGTTGGTACAGAGAAGACCAATGTCTGGGAATGATTTGTTATCTTGCGTATAATATTTTTTCCATTGTTACTCTCTTCGGCTCCAACATCAACTGGACTTTCTGCAAAGAGAGATGAAGAATTAATTTTCTGATATTTTCACCGGCAACATTTTCTATCAGCAGTTATAAACACTTTTATGTTTATGTCGATACATATTAAGTCAATAATATTTTACCGTGTCTGTACTTGGTATAACTTTCAAATGAAATACTAATATTTGGTTAATACTTGTTGTATTGAAAGCGTTGGGGAATATTAAGAGGTCTAACAATGGCCTTCTGGGCATGATTTCCATAGAAGAACATCGATATCGACCCTTTCATCGTTCCACTGCTGGAACATGGGTATCCTTTCAGAATGAGAGAGTTAAGGCCACAGTCTACCACGCTGGCCAAGTGCAGGTTTGTAGACTTCACACACCTTAGAGAACATTTTTTTTGGTACTCAAGGTTTCCTCACGATGTTTTCCTTCACCGTAATAGCAAGTGATATTTACAATTAAAACGCATATTCTTGAAAGTTGCGCGCCAGGGATTTGAACCCGGTCTCCCGGAATAAGAGGTCGAATTTAAAACCAGTAGGCTATCCACTGCACTTGTAGAACAATATGAGCACTACTTATTGTACTAAACAGGGGAAGAAATGGGACGGCAGGTAGTCGGTGACACAGATGTCTGTGCGTGTGTGTGCGCGTACGCACCTACTGGCAGCACTGCTTGCGCACGGAGTCGGCCTGCGAGGGCCGCACGTCGGCGGGCTCGGCGTCGGGCCGGATGACGTCGCCCTCGGGCGGGTCGCGCATCTGCTTCTGCGACACGATCCGGTAGATCTCTGCGGCACACGCGCGGTGCGCACCGTTATGTATTTGAACTTCTCGCTCAACTGTAACGCGCATGTTTAATTTATGTTTATATTAGATGTAGACTGACCCGTGAGGATGTTCTGGAAGGCCGGCTCCACGTTGGTGGAGTCGAGGGCGGACGTCTCAATAAAACTCAGCCCGTTCCTTTCCGCGAACGCCTTCGCTTCTTCCGTTGGGATAGATCTGGAACGGTTAAAAATCAAATTTCAATACCACCAATTTTATTACATTACAGACAGACTGTGGGAATTTACAGGTGCTATTATGAAGAAAAGGAGAAAATTGAGTCTATAAATCACGTTAGGGCGCACGTGAATCGCCTACTTGGACACTAAGCGTAAGCGAATGGCGCGACGCTAACCTGAGGTGGCGCAGGTCGCTCTTGTTGCCCACCAGCATGATGAGGATGTTCTGGTCGGCGTGGTCGCGCAGCTCGCGCAGCCACCGCTCCACGTTCTCGTACGACAGGTGCTTGGCTATGTCGTACACGAGCAGCGCGCCCACCGCGCCGCGGTAGTACGCCGACGTGATCGCGCGGTACCGCTCCTGGCCCGCCGTGTCCCATATCTGAGCTTTTATAGTTTTGCCGTCCACCTGCCGGCGGCACAATGACACTTGAATATTACATGCAATTAAATGGTATTAAGTACATAATGTTTTTTTCAAAAATTACTCATACAATACGACCATATGAGATATAATCCAAATGAGCTCTCTCAATATATTTCTGAAAGATATCTTAGATCTGTATGGATGGCACTGACAGTGTCAACTGTAAATTGAGTCGTTGTCTCGCTTTAGTAATGCTCGAGGACGCTTCATCCGTTCGGGACAGCTTTGTTGGTACAAGTGTCGTAACTTGCATTTTGCAACGAAGAACACGAGCGCAGAGAACATTACATGATAAACTAAAAAAAGGATCATACATGAAAGTCTTTACAAAAGACAATGTTTAGGGTTAACTGACATTTATTTCTTTTTGCACGAAAAGAAAATTTTTGTTTTGTATTAGAAGATGAGTTATTTAAAAAAGGAACTCGAAAATGCAGGAACGAGCTGGACACTCAACATTATTCAACAGGACAGAAATGAAAATGCATAGTTATATGGCCTGTGTACCTATGTTATTGCCATGGGCATCATGGTCAGTTGCCACAGTCTATTCTGAATCACTCAATAAACTATTTACGTCTTATTACACTTCCTTGAGGCAACGGCATGCTCAAAAATTTGATATAACCTCAACACGCATTGTTTAAAGGTGATAATCCCTCGAGATAATTAGACTATTATACGGAAGTAAGCCAAAAGATTCATTTAATTGTTTTTGTGTTACTAACATTTTATTTAATGTTGTACATTAATATTTCATATTGGATACTCACAGTACCATTCAATCTGCGAAGAGAATCATGCCCGACAGTGCGACGTAAAAAAGTGGATCGATAATGACATTTGCCCCTGGGCGGTAAATGTCACAAACTCGTAAACAGTCGTAGAATGAATTATACTATTTTATTAAAGCTGATTTAATTGAAAGATACGTAAATAAATACAACCGGTGCTTGTCTATATTATCTGCATGTAGACTCTTAACGTATTGTTATAGACAACATCAATGAGAACACTTGTTACCCAAGAGATGCACGTCTTAAGTGAAACGTAGGAAACGAAATCGTCGTCGACATCGTGTGACCATAAATAAACCTGGGTTTCTGAATTCAAGTCATGACAATAATAATGTATTTTTTAAAAACACGAGGAGAATCAAAGGGAAATCCTACAGAAGGAAACGCCCACAGAAACCTCCCGCACCCGGCATGCTATGGTAGCCTAGTATCGACCCGAGGTAATCTTATCCGCCGGGTCATCCACTCTACCGCTTTTACGAGTCCGTAGGCGACAAATGTCTAATAAAAAAACATTGCGACGACCAGACTGAACTGGAAGCACACGACACGTACAGTCCACGTCCGGACGTGTAATTAATTAATTAGGCGTCGTCAAGTAAGTGCAAAGAAATGTGTTGCACAATTGTATACACTTGAATGTTAAAATATTCATCACAGATTTATTAATTACCAACCGATGAGCTAAGTGGTATAAAACTTCCGCGAGCTGTTTCTCAAGGTGATCTAACGTCGAATGTCCAACTTGGCGACGTCATGCGGATACCAAACTCTAATTTTATGACGTCACACGATTGTAATGATAAAATACTAGTATAATAATAAACACAGCTAGGGAACAAAGAACACATAACTGAGTGCTTTAAATTAACACAGCGATGATGGTGCACAGCAAATTGCCACACCAGAAACGAACAGCGATCTCGGTGGTAAAGGTGGTGGTGCACGTCACCAAACGTCAAGAAAGTGGAACGCGGCCGAGTGTCGACGGCGGGGCAGACGACGCAGGGCCACGTCGCCGGGGAGGCCGTGGGTACTTCCGCCCACTCGCCGCCGGCGGCGTGCCGACGACGCGCTGACAATCAACTCTTACTTACAATTGTTTAAAACGAATTAGTTTTCGTGCACTGTACAATAAATGAATGAGACGAGCTATAAATGAAACAATTCGAGAAAGTAAAAGCTCATTAGCTTATACAGCTATGTAAAATTATATGTCGGCGACAGAAAGGTAGCGGCGTCTGAGCTCGTCAGGGTTAAATGTGGTAAATATGTAAGACCGCACAGCTTTAAGTGCCTTAAATCGTTAAATTTAAATAGTACTGTACACACTATTGAATATTTGATAGGAATACAACATTGTACGACGGCGCACGAAACATGTGGTTCACACAATATAACAGCACGCCCAATGAACTGCACGACTGCGTCGTCTCCAAACGGCGCGCCCCACGCTCGACGTCGACGCCTATGATGTCATCACACATGTCTAATATACGTTTATCAGATGGGAGAAGGAGTATCCGTGTAAGTACATATTCATATGCAGAGGAACCGTGGCAGCTTTGTAAGGATAGAGATGTTCGACAGGTAGTACTGTCTGCCTGCCACACACCAATTGGATACAAAATCATTAAATATCATAGTTGATACCCATAAAAATCCTATTCAAAATAAGCTATTCATAGCAGCTCCTATTAGATTAGCTGATGCAAATATAAATGAAACATTGTATCTGAGGCTTGTTGAAAAATTTAAATAATTAGTTTTAGGTCAATTGACTGTCTCATTGGTCAAGTGGTCGGTTGCAAGCGCGAATGCTGATAGAGAGATTACTGATGAAGTTATCAAAATTAACATCTCTATCGGAATCTAGGACAATGGATTCCCACCCGGTGAACAGCAGTAGCCTAACCGATAATTCTGTGGAAGGCCATAATACATAACAGATGGAACGGAGAGTGTACTGACACTGCTTCACATACCTCATCGGGGTTACAGAGGCATAACATTATGTTGATTGCAATATTGATGATTGTATTATAAAAAATACATTGTCTATACTGTAACAATAATGCTCACAATATTGTTGTGTTAATTAAAACAAATATTGTTGTGTTAATTAAAACACAATATTGTTATGTATTTAAAGCAAATTTTAATCACATGCCAATTATTAAATAAATGAACATAACAATTGAATATGACACATTATTGTAATAAATGGTATTGTAATATAACATAATTGACTGATAAAAAAATGTTCCTAAAAATATACTTTAATACTTAAATCTTGTAAATTGGTTTTACGGTCAGGATACAAGTCTTATTGTGTATCACACACGACTCGAGACTAATTTTAATTTAATAGCGCATTCTTATAACTTAACTAAAAGTGGGAAATAGTTATTTTTATGCATGTCATTTAATTGTACCACATTTAAATATCAAATATCATATCATTGAATACTGTGAATACAGCCTATTGTACAATTATTTTACTGCAGAGAAGCTGTACAAACAGTACCTCAAAGTTTACCATGGTTGAACAATCATATAACTCTTCCTTTACTCAAAGACCATTCACGTATGTATGGCTAAGTCATTTATTCGTGATAGTAGTGTATGTATATCTTGAAACAACACACACACACACACACACATACAATCTCATCTGATTCCGAACAAGGCACATATTGTGCAATGTTAACCAGATAGGTAGTAAATTACAAATGACTTTTTCAAATACATACTGATACAGATATTACATTCTGACACAGAAAAAGAAACTACTGCCTATTATACAAATATTTATCTGAGCTTCTAGGAATTGTGCACCTCTGTGGAAGGAATTAAAGCAAACAAGAGTCAATTCAAAATGCTTGGTGCTCAGACATTAGTGCCAAAACAATGTATGTGAATAACAAAAAGTGAGGGGCTATAAACTAAAAATAAAGAATATCTTTACACAGAGATTATAATTTTAACCTTATTCAGTCATCGATAATAAATATACAACCCTAAATACCCTAAATATACAACCACCAAACCAGTAATTTCTTTTGCACATATTAAAGTGCTCAAACACTCTATCGCCTATCGTTTACTCGTTGGCAGTGCGACAAGGGCGAGCGTATAAGAGAAAGCATTCCGAATCACAATGCACTGAGCAGACAATTAATTTCGTGCGGTTTTATTCCACATTCGCGAGAATCCACCTTGGAAACCGCCGGCATCTATCTCTATTTCCGTGTAAACGTTTCCGCATTTTACACTAGTGTGCTAAACTTCACACAGTACAACAGTTCTGAGACGTTTCATATTTTAAGCAAGTCGCTGAAAGAACATCAGTTGGCGGTAACAATAAAAAATATGACACAAAAAAACCCGAACAGCCAAGTAAATCCTGCAAGATGGTGGAGACTTGCTCAGTTGTTTTAATTTCATGTATTACATGCTAATTGTTGCTCAAGTTGCTTTGATTTGCGGTCGGCAATAAGACGCAATAAGACGCTTATATCCAACGTCGATAGCATCCATTCGATATCAACAGGCCAACATAGAAATGACACTAAAGTTTGACCCAGTGTGTTTAACAATTGTATTACTGATAGCGCTCTGAACATGAGCAGATTTAAAGCTGAAAATCTATCATGTGCGAGTAGCAAGACTTCTCATGGGTCTTAGAACATCACGAATGTGTTTAAAGTTTCCTCACGGTTCTAAGGTTTCCTCACGATGTCCTCGTACGCCGTCATTGCAAGTGATATTTACTCTTACGAACGAAGGTAAAATTATAATGCCAAAGGTAAAGGACTTATCCGCTGATCTTTGTACCTAGAGGCTGAAATTTTAACTCCTGTGCTATCATTACTTTTTTTTTACTCGCAGATCCTAGACTTAAAGCACTGTAAAAAGGCAAAGGCGTTCTAAGACAAATCTTATAATACAATCCAATGTATTTGGCCAGTTGGCAAGCAACCACCTCTTGACGTCGGCCGTGTGACGTCGCCGCGCACAGTTCCAATATTGACATTCGCCATATACATGGAACATTCACTTTCTACGCAGACCGTCCCCCCGCACGTAACCAGCGCGATATGATGCGGCGGCGTCCCACTACGCAAAGATGGTAGGCGTCCATATGGTACACAATAATACTGTAGGTACATAAGCCGACTCTAGCTAAGATAATATCGTGCTAATTGCAAGGTTATTAGGTTTTTGGTCGCTTTTAAAGAACCAAAACATAAATAACTTCAATAACAGCCCCCCCCCCACCCCCCCACCGCCTCTCCTCTCTCTTACTTGCATGTTTCGGAATTGGAATTTCTAATGAAATTCGCGTGTCCATCCAATGTGTATATCACGTAATAACTATGAGCAAGTTTTCGTAATTGGTGTACAAAAACAGCTAATGCGTTTTATTGTTAATTTAAATAACACAAAAAGTATAAACAACATTTGAGTCGTAATAAATTCGGTGATACATAGGCATGCTATATATACTTATATCTAGTCTCACACAAGAATCGAAACCTATAGATTGGCATTCGGATATACACCGACTGACTGTTATTATGATTAGTTATATGTACGACCGGGTGCAAACAGGAAACCGGAAATCAAAGCGGCCCGCCCTCAAAGACGCTCGAACTTATTTAATTCGACGACGCGGAGTACGCGACCCGCGTCACAGCTCTCGTGGCAACATACACTGCATTACAACGGTATGTTTGGTGGCCGCTTTGCGCGATATCTACATTAATCATTAACCGGCATAATCATTGACGTAACAACTAAATTCAGTATCCAAGTATACAAGGGTTATACAGGGTTATACACGAGTTATACTTTATACACGTAACATCAAGCCTGTAATCTGCGTAGAGGTAGACAGATTAGTGGTAGAGAGCGCCGCTCGCGCGCACACAATACGAGCGACGCCCAGTGGGCGCGCACACTGTTACCACAGTAATGACATAGCATCCGCCTCCTAACCCCCGCACACGTCTGCGGGTTATTCCATGGCACGCGGGTCCCGTCGGGTCAGAGCGCGCGATATACGAGCTAAGGACACGCCACAATCAGGGCAGGCGTGTCATCGCTGCTCGGCCTCATTTCACTCGGCTAAATAAAAAGTCAATTGTACATCAATTGATTTTTTGTACAGTTTTATTAATTCTATTGAATACAACAGAATGCCCGTATGCCCCCGAAGGGGTAGGCAGAAAAGTGCAATATTGTAAAACAGTTCACCAGCTATAAGTAACATTCAGTAGTGATATATTTTGAATATGAAGACCAAGATGAAGTACGTAACGTAATTTCACGCCTGTAATCCCCGAAGAGGTAGGCAAATGAATGCAAAGCACTGCCACGTTTCGCCAGTTACGTTTACGTCCCACTATGGAAAAGGCGGGAAGCCTATTGCCATGCATCGGGCACGTATCCCGACTCCGAACCATTACTAGAAAATCTAAATTAGAAAATTTTGTAGTGATCGAACCAGGTACCTCACGATCGGCAGTCGCACTGGCAGCCAACACGACCGACGAGGCAACGAAGCAAGGTTAAGCACTAAGTATTTTGAAATAAGTTTAAATTGTTTCTAGTCGTTATCTATACGTTTGCTGCACACACATCGCACAAACCGTACGACGTGAAAATAATAGTATGAGGAACTTTAGCTTCCATCGGAGCAGAGAATATTTCTATTTCGAAATAATAATAAAAAACGGTTTCGCGGTTGGTGAAGTAAAAATTTAATTAGCAGACACAGAACGCCAAATATACTTTCAAATTGTTATAATAATTAGCATAAGAATATGCTTTACAGCATACATTTCAATTTTTATCACACTGTTAGGTTTAAATATTAAATTAAAGTAACATGATACTCAAACTCAAAGACACACACACACACACACACGCGCAAACATAAACAAGTCTGACATAAAAAAACACACTGAAGTTTGGTCTATAATGTTTAAGAATACAGGAATGTCCGATATTGGGACATATAGGTTTATAAGTTTCTATTAATAATGTGTTTTAAATATATACTACTTAAAACACCTTGTTAGTAATTTATGCAAAAAACATGGGATTATTTATTTCCTACATGGGAGGGTTAATACGAACAATATCCATCTACTACAATGGCCAAATATCTTTCGCCTCAATAACTTTCATGAGTTTCATGCAGTCTTATTAACCAACGTAGCATTCGAACTCCTTTGTTACATAATATTATTGGGATTTTTCTGTTAGGTGTAAAAATATATTTGATAAAAATTATTTCTTTTTAAACAAAAAAAAAGTACGCCTGCCGATCGACACGTCCATTATAGCACTATTCCGCTGAGCCAACTGCCCGCCTATGATGTTATCGTTCGTTGAACTAGTCTTAAACTGGATCGAACAGTTTGGAGGCGCGCCAACGCAATGTAAAGTTTACAGGGCCTTGACCTACCCTAATATAACAGAAATATTTGTCATAT
>DWEI01002292.1:0-14630 GCA_018245875.1 Mysoria ambigua | reverse complement strand
ACTTGTTTTCAAGTAAAACACAGGTTATGTTTACTGTAGTAAACAACACTGTGTACACTACGGAGTATACACTATAGGTATTCGAGCTCAGTGTAGATATATACCGTAGACTGTATATATATACCATCGTATAGCGTGGCGACGCGTCGCCACGACATGCGTCGCCACGCCAGAAATCGGGTTTACGTGCGGCTATAGATGTTTCACATCAAAATGTCACTTTTACGTATCCCAACGTGCAACTTGAACTCGCTACTCGATTTATAAACATAATATTTTCCGTTTAATATTGTGTAATTTATGATAATGCATCGTATAAATAACGTCTGTGAACATAATTCCCGGTTCACAGAGGATGGTTGCAACGCTTCCTGTTTCCACCCTTCAATCAGACCATAACTCACTTCGACTTCCGGTTCCTGTTTATCAGCACAAACACTTTTTCTTTCGTACATAAAAATATATCATTTTATCTATCAAATGACACAATGAAGTAAAGAATATTCATCATATCTATCATCAACCGTTTCACTGTTACATAACGGCTTTCCTGTAAAAATAATTGTTGTGGTACTGTAATATTATGTCATTTTATTGTTAAATGACATTCGTTTACAAAATTTTGCGCCTTTCTACGTTAACAATTAACCATATTTTACTCAAGGAAATACTCCTTTTCGTACATTACTATAATAAAATATATCTGCAAAGGCATCTGACACACAACGGTACTATTAATTATTAAGGTTCTCCATGGATCCGAAGTTCATTAATGTTGAAAGGCACGTCGCCAGTTAATTGAAGCACTGATAGGCTAACGAGTGGCTCGGAGCCACTCGGAGCACGCGCCGTGCACTATGTGGGTTGTTCGAAAATAACGCTATATCGCGCCTTTAATACCCGAACAGGTAGACTCACATGCGTAATACACTCCTGCGTTTTACCATTTACATTGCCATACATTGACAAAATATCACTCCAATTTTGTATATTGGCTGTGAAATTATTATTTTTTGTGCCTATAAGTACACAGTTACAATAAAACAGTTTATGGGTACCTATGGAGAGAAGAATAAATGTTTTATTTATCCCTACCCATTTATCGTACCACTTCTGGAACATGGGTCTCCTCTCAGAATGGCAAGGTTAAGGCCATAGTCAGTGTGAAGTTTCGCTTCTACGGACTAAGACATTCGAAATCTTTTTATTGCAGCGCGTTTTGGTTTTATTAAATATCAATAATAACAATTTACATGGCCAAATAAATTCAAAATTTAGAGTATTCTTATTTACCAACTTTTATTCCTTCACTTACTATTTACATTGCACAGTGCAATATAATCGTACTATACATAAATTGAACGTATTTTTCTCAATGATGACAACAGAAATCAAGTAACGACATCAGTTGCGGTCATTGAAGAAGATTCTAGACTGCTAGAGTGAACTTGTCGAAAAAATACGAACTATACCTAGCACAAAAATAATCGAGCACAAAAGGTTGTTTAAATTTGATTTAAAAAAACAACATTAGATTCTCCTAATAGATAACCCTATGGAATTATAAATCTTTTTTTCCAATTTCTCACGTATACCGTACTTTCTTATACTGTGATTATAAAATATTATACTGAATTCTATCACGGTTTTTCTTTTAAAGTAGAATATATGTCATTGGACAGCCCGTAAGATACCCGCTAACCGAGGGTCTATTAAGATCGACACGGTTAAGTAATTACAGCGGTGGACGGAAAGACAGCGGAACACTCCGCGGGACATGGAACTGCACTTCGTTCGATTCGATATGCGCCGCCGATCGGCCCGCCTTCCGCGCCTTCCGACATATTCGCACGTAACGCATAGTCTATAGGTGTCACTAACGTAGAGGATATATGTATTTTTATTGTGGCCGCTATTAATTACATCATCAACTCGTTTTCCTTTTGACCCCAAAAGCTAAAAGTCATTCACTTCATGGGCACGTCACTTTATAGGCAAGGCACTTCATAGGCTTTTAAGAATAATATGAAAAATTTCCAGACTGTCAAGTTTTCAAGTTATTTAACTTTAATAAGCAAAGCGAAAATTGCAGGATAGAGAGTCAAATCTACAGTACTCAAGATTAAAAGTTAAAGAAACCCTCTGGCTAGCAGTGGATGTCAAAATAATGATAATGTATTTAGAAATTAAATTCGCATAACATAAAACTAAAGTATTCTTGTAGTAACCACCATGATAACTTGGAAAACCGTATACTAATTTGATACTATATACTATACGATATATACTAATAGTCCCAAAGACTTTTCCAAGATCCAAAATTTTCCTAAGATTCAAAAACAGTTTACCGTTGCCTGGTTGCCGACATCGACTGCTTTGGTAAAACCAAAGCAGTCGACGGTTTGGTAAGCAGTTTGGTAAATATCGCTAAACATCGTATATCCTATCACCAGTGTAAAGAGGGGTTCAGCCATCATGTAAAATACTGCCTACCTGAAGTTCCTTCCTGTCAAGAGTGACTAACTTTCCTGTGTCGTCACCAATTCCTCAATGAAACATACGTAAAAACCTCGCTGAAAACTTTTGTATTTACTCAATGCCACTGACCGGCTCTTCTGCTCATGCCCTTCAGTACCTAATAGATTTACTGTGACCTTACATGCCCTGTAGTGCTCCTGTACCAAGTCACCTATTTCAATAGACACAACTGTTAACATGAGCAATATACAAGTTACTGAGTAGTTTAAAATTATGAGAATCTTCACGTAATTGTTTGCCACAAGCTACAGAACCTTAACGACTATAAAGTGTCACATGTCACAAATATTTTATGTTCCCTGGTTAAGATCGCAGTCATGAAAGTTGAAATTTATAAGTACAATATTAGATTTAAAACATAAAACTAGTTTATGGCTACGCGTGCAGAAGCTATCTCATAACTTCGCATTTCCCCTGTGCTTTTTATCCTGTAAAAAGTCTTTGCATGTTAAGACGGGTCGATATAACCGGGAGAAATTAAATTTAGTTTCCAATATCGTTGGGTACTCGCTGTCGTAGTTTGGTATTATCCTTTCGTGATAGGCGACCGTAGCTAGACTTGGTTGATAATATTTGAGCTGTGTCTGAAATCTCAGTTCCCTTGCTATACAGATAATTATTAGTTGCGCTAAACCTAAAATCTAAGTCACGCGGGGCGCAGAGAGGCAACCGGCGCAGTAATTAAGAGCGATATTAACACAGAACTAGCGCTGAATGCCGCGGCGTTGGTATGTCAATATTACGGGCTCTTCACGCGCCGGTCGTACGCAATATCCAAAATAATTCCGATAGCGTTATATACGAGTATATGCCCCATTCGGCAATGTGTAAATATACTTTCTATTTACGAAATCACAATTACAATAAACTGCAACCATGGCAACAAATTAGTCCAAGAAAAATAAAGGTTGTAAGTAATACCTAAATCTTTAAAAATATTTCAATATATCAACATAATAAAATGTGTTTAGACAACATTTTATTTATTTAATTATTTATGTATTGCCCATCAACTAAGCCGCACTTACTGGCAGTAAGAGAGAACAAACAAAATCTACCAAATTACAGTGACATTTTCGTAAAAAGCACCCTTGAACAAAACGATTCAGTGGAGTTGTATGTGGGAATCTAGATATAATTATATTGGCTTGAATAACATAATAAAACTTAGCGTTAAATGGTCCGCTAACCCATTTATCACTTTATATACGCGATCTAAAAAAGTCGTGAGTTCAGTAGGATACAGTACCTACAGCGGTGATAATGTTCCTGCATAATGAAACCCCGCGATACGCACGTACCGTTATAATTGTTCGGTAACAGCGTTTGTTCCCTCCCATTTCGTTGCTCGTGCGCGGGTCTTGTAAATAATGGACTTCATTATACATTTTACAGTCCACATTTGTCAATATAAACATTTTTGTCGTTCTCATAATCCAACTTTTGATTGTATGTATGTGATCGTACTGAATGTCTTTTTTTTTAAACTGAATAACACGCAACATAGTAAACTTTCTTAACATCCTGCGAACAATCCCCTGAAAGGTAGGGAAATTAGAGGCAGTACTCACACACAAATCAGGACTTTCATTCACTAGGAACATAATTTGGGAACTATTTTGTATGACATTTCATTAATAGAGATGTAATATGTATTACTCGATATGACAAAAATAGAACTTTTAATTCCAATTTAGTTTAAACCCCGTTGTTCAAAATAAACGAATCCAGAACCGCGAGTTAACAAGCCAAAACCTATTATGGATTTAATTTTAACGTAAAATAAATAATTTAAAACATTTCCGCCGACGACATTGAAAATAGGCTGTCATTTTGAATAAAATGGAGTTGCAATGCCGATTTTAAAATAGTCCTCCTAATATAAAAATATATACCTTCGTATCGAACGATATTTTGGTAGATGATGTCAATGAATAGGAACTCACAAACGTCGGTGAAAAAAAATGCATTTATTCCACTAATAAAATACTTTAAATTACCATATTTACGTTACGACAAGGAAGTTTCATCGAAATTGTTAATGAGCGTAAAAAAAGTGGACGACAGCGCTTTTCACAATAAACACGGATTAGTTGTTCGGTGCCTGTGAAATGTGCCGCATCCACAGTCAGTCGGCAGAGTAGTCGAGGCTTTTGGATGTTTCATGTAATGTACCTAAGTACTTGTATTTGACAAATGTGTACTTTTTAATATTCACTTTGCTTATACATGTCGAATTTGGTTTTCCTTTTTTTTTGGTATTCCAATGGCCATCCCAATCACTGATCAATATGAGTTGTAATTGCTATACAATAATGTATTTGAAAAATGTAATGATGGCTAGATGGTGTTCAACCCAACCAACCACACAAATTTTGCGTACATATGTACATGTATGCGTGCGTATGCGTATATTTATAAATATAAAAAATTGGGGTGAATAAAAACGAATTACGTACAGCGAGTATGTCTGAATAAATATCAACATATACTGCCCCGCGCAACCTGGACATTGCGACTGATCCTTTCACCACGATGGCTGATCACTCACGGTCAGCCATTCACTAAACTAAGAAGAACATAAAATTACAAATATTACTCGACATCGTCTCGAGACATGACAGACAAAATGAACTGTGCGAACAACTTTCCATAGTGCAGGAAGCTCAGAGTACGCCATAAACCGCCAAGAGCTTAGTTCTTCCGAAGCTATGAAATTTGGCCGTTTACGACAGCCGGCGCGCCGCTGGCGGAGGATTATCCCCAGGACGTCGCGTGGCACTTGTCACGCTCGCTTCCAACACGGTGTGCTGATCCGAAAGCTGGATCAAAAGCTGGAAATTTAGAACTTTACACATTTTAAATTTTCAATTCATTTTAAACGGATCACAAACTGGAGCTTGTTGCATATCATTTTAACGAGTATAATTTGAAATTCCCACCATCATTTACAAGAACATAATGATATAATGATTATTTTTATTTACACAAATATTTGCGCTATATAAATACTTGTGTAAAATTTCAGAAGTAAAAATTTTGCAATAGTTTGATTATTCGTATATTTCTTTGCTTCCATCACAAAACCAACTGGAAAAATAATTTTAAGGAAGTTGAACTAAAACAGAACACCTACAAACAAAAGCTAGAGAAGGCAGCTACTCAGCCATCGATTCACGGAGGGGCCATAATCGCAAATCTGTACATAGATCAGCCGTGGCCGTCTCTTGGGAGAGTCGCTCCCGCAAGCAATTTTTCTCAGCTTTATTTATGAGGGTACGGAAACCCTTTAGCGACACCCGTTCATCTGTCAGAACGCCAGAACTGCTGCTGATACGAATTTTGAACGCAGCATCGAAAACTCAACAAGATTCATTTTTCCAATCATTAAGACATCGCCACACACATATTTTTTACAAACACAACACAACATAACACACATACACATAACATAAAACACACACAACATAACACAACACAAACATGAAAGTGTCTTATTATTGTCTTGAGGAATATCTATAATCGCTGTTGTTACCAACTCGTCTGCAAACTCAGCAGTGACAGGCAGAGGAATGAATTACATTCCACGATTCACTCACCAGTTACGTTTACGACTATGGACTTAGGTGGTGAGCCTATTGCCATGCACCAGGCACTTGTCAAGACTCCGAGCCCTACTAGAAAATCTAAATGAGAAAAATACACATATATCTATTATACGTTTTACTAACGTATGAGAAGCATGTACTTAAGAGTTCTTTAAATAAAATAAACATTGTTTAATTATAACTGTTTACAGAATTTATAATGTAAATTCAAATTTGAATACAACTGTTTCGTTTTGCAAATTTAAAAATCATAAGTAATAAAGCTAACCTACACTAAACGAAACCTGCTGTAAATGTTCGGCAGTGTTTTAAAGTGCTGTTTAAATGATGCGGGAATACGAAAACCCCCTTGAAAATGGCGCTGAACCAGAGCGTGTCTATTTTGATTTTTGAAGTATGTTCTCATGGTCATAGCACATTTTAATTGAAATGAAGTTTACGCCACTTATGACATAAATTAGTGAACATGTTCGCACTAGGCGCAGATAGTACCTACATATTTGTAAGTCATATAAACTTGCAAACGGGAAAAACCTGGATAGTATTTGTAAATTGATGTTTTCAAAGATACAAATGATACCATTAATTAAACTCTTTTTAACTATATACACTAAAATAAAATAAACATTCAACATTGCTTGTCTTTTGTTCATTTATGAGAACAACAGAATGTACTACAGACTAAAGGTGGATAAACATTTTATGCATAACACTAACATGAGTAAAACAATATTAGAAAACAACACATTCGTGACATTTAGTCATTACCATCAACGCTTTTGTAATTCAACTGCTGGGGCCCGGTCACTTCTCGAGAACCACACCTGCTGAGTGCATCTTGACAATCTCCGACGTTAAATTAACTTCTGATTAGCAACATAATAGAATTTTTTTATGTAACAAAAAAACGTAACGTGACGCCTGTAATCCCCGAACAGATAGGTAGAGAAGTTCATTCCTATATTTCACCAATTACGTTTACGGCCTATCATGGAATAGTCTGTAAGTCTATATCAAGTACATATCCAGACTCTGAGGCACTACTAAAAATATAATAAAAGTGCAGAGTATAATAAAAGGCCAAGAGTAAAAAAGAGTAAAAGTTCAGTAATATAATAAAAGTTCAAGAGTGCAGGACCCAGGATTGAAACTCAGGGCCTTACGATCGGCAGCCGCGCTTGCAAGGAACATGGCTAACAAGCAGTCGGGAATTTTAAATCCAATTATTAGGTCTCACAACTCATAAACTTGTATTTTTAAACCGGCCCTGTCCCCGTTCTAGCTTATTTATACCAACCTATTTTTCCAAACGGTAATGTGACATGGTTTTAAAAACACAACCGCGCTATGAATTATTTTATTTTACTCAACAAAAAATAGAAAAAGACAGTGGATTTTCCAAACCAGTTCAACGAAATCCAAAGATTTGTTTGGAGATTACTATTTGCCTTTGAGAAGGTGGGTTAAAACGGTTTGTCGGGTATTTGCTGTTAGGATCGTTCCTATAAGCTTTGCCTTTATCCAGCGCGATGGGCGTGTAGTCACTTTGTAGATGTTTGATGGAATATCCTATTGAGAATTCTTTTCAATTGGTTGAATAGTCCATTTCGGGATTACAAGGCGGATACTTTTCTCTTTTCATATGTATATCATCTTATATTTAATTTCAGTTGTCATTCGATCACGTGACGTTGCTAGCGTTTGATGAATTAAATTCTTAATTCAATAGTACATATTGATGATTGAAACACGCTTTCTGTATGTTCACTCTTCGTGCAGTGCAAAAACTTTGTTAGATTCAAAAGTTACATAGTATAATAATAATACAAATTTGATTAGTCTTTAAGTTATAACAGAGATAATAGTAATCGTTTTCAGTGTTAACATGATTGTACAAAAAAAACTACATGTGACGTTAAGTCATAATTTGTAAGGTGGTTGACCACATATTGGTGGTTGGTACATAGTATTTTATAAGCAACTTGAAAAAATACGAGAGATTGATTTATACATTGAGTGTAAATTTGCTAACGTCATAAACCACATGACTCGACCATACGAATACAGACAGTTGTACCGCGGAGAAAGGATAATAACAGTGATGGCCTGGTCGACATAGACCCAGGAATGCTCCCGAAGAGATCTATCAATAACTGCATTCGTCCATAACGAAGTACAGAAAGTTATAATTATCCGCCACATATAAAACACAAAGGCAGATTAAATGCAAAGTTTCAAAATTCGATTTTCATATACACGTTAATACAATTTTGCCACAGTTTCGTTCCCGTAACCTTTCCTAACAGTGTTAGTTCTTGGGAGTTAATTAACTTAGTTGTAAGTACGTTTGAATTTGGGCCGCTAATTAAAACTTAGGCAAATTAATATGAGTCACGTACGCTTGTCGAGACAGTTTTCTCGTGTGTGGGTTACGTTATGAGTTATCTTCGGTATATGATCGCGGCTTCCATTTTGGGTAGCAATATTTAATATATTTAATTTTAAACGGCAATGAACCCACAACTTTCCGTTGCGGTTAATTAGTTTCAAGTTTAATCTGCAACAACGTTTTTATATGGATGAAGGAAATAAATTCTATCATATTCCTACTAGGATTCAGTATGTCTAAATCTATTATTGTTGACACTTTACATATTATAACAAATATAGATGGACATGAGAAGTTTTGTAACTCAAATCTAAGCGTACTATCTTCTAAACTATTTTAGTTTAATGACAGACTTTAATAGCAAAAATAACTCAATACGAAGGACATGGAGGTATATTTGTCATTTTACCTACTACATGTTTCGCCTACACAGCTAGAGGGTTCGATTGTTGCGGCCCAGGAACCGATGCGCTAACGAAACGTAACTCTCGTTACCAATTCATGTCGTCACGCCGTCCGCCAACAGCACGTGCCGGTCCGCAAACAGGCCTGGGGGCGCTGCCGCATCGCGACAAGGTAGGCAAGATTGTGACGTCACTGTAATTCGATCAGATTTGCCAAATATACAGTCACATTTTTAAGCACACGCTCAATAATAATAACATCTCAGCGTTCGTAATATACAAGTGTCCGTTCCCAAACTAAGCATATCCTGTGTATCCTGTGTGTATGATTATTAGGGAGTTGATAAAAACATATCATTTTGTAAATACTTATGTTGTTAATTTTACATCTATATATAGAATAATAACATGTGTTATTCAAAGAAATATTTGTCTTGGATGGAAATCGAACTCACAAATTTCCCTTTAGCTGTCAGGACTAAGCAATGAAACATCGGGAATGGCGTCTACGAAATCTCATAATACACGTACAATATACAAGAACAACAAAAATACAAAAGTAAAATGTAGATACAAATGACGAAAACGAATAGGTAACAAGAAATTTAATTCCTTCTTCGGCTGCAATGGGAAACAAGTGGAATTATTTAAAACGTTCTTCTTTTTTGAATTCTTTGAAATCGATTAACACTTAAAGTGTATATACTTTTATCTTGTTCAACAGTTTACGGTTTGCAGGAGAGGAGTGATAAAAATAATACGGTGAGCGCGTGCTGTATTTTAACGGCTTGCAGTTGTTAACATCTGACTTCCTCGAGGGACTGTGCGGCTTATTGCCGTACCTAACCGGTGTTAACCACTATGAAATGTACTGTTAAGCTAGTGCTATAATACTCTTTCTTATGCCAAAAACTTAATTGTAACTAAACGAAATTTTAATACAGAATACAAATTGAGGATTATCGGCAAACACCCCCCAGGAGAGACCTTTTTAGATACCGAGTAGACTTGGCCGCATTAGTTTTAACCAAATATGTGTATAGCTTATACGTGTATATACGCACGCATATTTACCTCGGGAGCGACCCCAAAATTGCTTATTCCGCGTCATAGATCACGTCGCGCTCACCTCATATTTCTCGCACGCCGATCATCCCTCGTGTATATTCCGGACACTATGGATGACCGGTGTTTGCGGGAACGAGAGGCCTGGGTCGTCTTGTGCGCAATTTATTTTATTTTACGAGACCATCTCGTGATAAGTGACGACCTACGTGACGGTACTTCCGACGTCGTACACATACCCTGTGAGTGGTTTTACACATAACAATTTCTGTATCTGTTTCAAGACGTAAAACAAATATAAATTGTTCAATACTTGTCAACGTGATTTTTAGAATGTAATTTGTTCGTGTTTGATTAGCTGTAAAGACAGATATACGTAACATCGAGTCCGTAATCCCCGTAAAGATAGGCAGAGGAATGTCCCTACACTTTCACGTTACAACCAGTTTACGTACCACTATGGAATAGGTGGTGAGCCTATTGCCATACTCCAACCACTAATAGAGAAATCAAAACAATCAATCAAAACAAAAACTACTCAGAAAGGACGAGTTAATACAGACATTGATTAATATTTCCAAATTTCTACGTGCAAACTGTCCATATTAGGTATGTATATTAACAACACTTTTGATCATAAACTTTCACGATCTATTGCACACTGTTCGTAATGACGTAGTTACTTTAACATGTTAATGTGTGAACGCAGAAAATTGTTGTACCTTTTTAAAGATTCATCATAGAAAAGGGACGTATGAAATTTTATTATTCGGAGGGCGATGCCATAAATGTTCATGACAACATGTACATGTGTGTCTATGTGTGTACACGTATATTTACATGTATGTATGTATATATGTTTACATAATAATGTATACACATACACACATATAGCTGGTAAAATCCAAGGATTCAAGCGAAACTCTTTAAGTATTAAAATGAAATACAGGGAAGATCGTGGAGGAATGATGACCTTTGAACTTTCCATAATATTGATATTTGAAGTCAATGTCTAATATCAACCAAGCTGCACTTAGTAAAAGTAATCGGCAATGATCGTTAAGCTTCTAATTCTGAGAAGTAGGTAAAGCGTATCCAACAACTATTGAAGTATTAGTAAATGAGGATTTTAATCAGTTGCATGATTATCAATGATGATATTTTAATAAGATATATATGTAATTAAGTTGATGGAATTTGCCATTGAGTAGAAGGAATCTATATATAAAAAATAATTAAGCTTGATAAAGGTCCCTGTATTAGATACTAGTATAAATACAAATTCCGGTAGTGCAAAATAAGATAATAATGCAAAATAATGTAACTTCACGTCTATAATCCACGAAGGGGTAGGCAGAGGAATGCAGAACATTTGTGGTGAATGTAATGTCAATAGTACCTACACAAAGTAGTGGAAAAATAGTCTGCGGTCCTTTTACCGCATTCCAGTTCCAAGAAATAATCCTGTGTCACTCACAGTCTAGTGACCACCATAGTTTTTGTTTACTTAACTTAGTTACCTCAAGAAATCTTGAAGCCGAGCAAGATTTAATTATAAAAGTTTTTCTATTCCTAAGAAATCCGTTTAAAAAGGTCTGAACATCTAATATAAAGTCTTTCGATTAACAAGACTTTTTAACAAAACAGTCTTATTCCGGTAGTTTCCAGGCCATTCCATATTACTGTTATATCGTTTACATTTCTGGGAAAATATCAAGCTGTGGGAAATCCTCGGGGAGGATTTGTGTCACTGCATATTACTGCGTAGGTCGATAAGGGTAAACGGAAAGAAATGTCATATATGAAACAGCATCATTTTATCTTTTATATTCTTTATTGCTTTTATTATTATTCGTTATGATTATATTAAACTAGTCCAAAAATATAATTATCTGCTAAAACCAAAGTCCGAATGCCATGATTTTAGTAATACCCTTTATGTTTAATTCAAACCATTAATAGCATTTAATAAATTGATTGTTCATAGTTATACTGCCTCATTGGTCGTGTAACTGCCGATCGTGAGGTCCCGGGTTCCATTCCAGGGTCGGGTACTACTAATTTTTACTTATTTAGATTTTCTAGTAGTGGTAGTAGTACACCACCTATTCCATAGTGGGGCGTAACAGTAACTGGTGAAACGTGGGAGTGATCTGCATTCGTCTGCCTACCTATTCGGGGATTACTGGCGCGAAATTAAATTACATACAAAATATAAAAACGGCCTTGGCGTACGCCAACTTTTGTTTAAGCGAGTAATCATTCCGAAATGTTAATCCACTGCGGATTATGACTCTATGCATTAACCCCTAACTCGCTTGCTTAATTAGTATCTGAAATACAAAACGCGCAAACAGCAGATAACGCGCCTATTGCATACTGCCACCATTTTTCCTAAATGAATTTAATACTTGTAAAGCATTAAACGGAGCATAAATTCCTTGGAAATACGCTTTATTTTAAAGAATCGTATAACTCTCCACTCGGAATATACTCATTATATCACTCGCAAATCGAATAAACAAGAATATTTATTTAAAACCAATGTCCATTAATCCTTGTATACCGAAATGTACTTACAAGATGTTTGACAACCCTATCAATCTTCGTGTAGTACCCTAACTTGCTTTCGAGTTCTGCGGACGTTATAAATCATAATTCACTGACGCGCTGTCCACGCGGCGCCCAGCGTTGTCATGTTATTAGTGTCATGTTGCGAGATTTCAAAGTGTCTGTGTTTTGTATACACTGAATAGTAAGTAATATCATTCTGTTCGGTTCCAATAAGACGAGCAAACGAATTGATTATGGTCCACACAACATACGTCTCTTCAAGAACACTATATGTGGGTAAGACCAAGACGATCAACATATTTAGATGTGACAAATTAAGTGCCATCGAGACATAATAAGGGCAAGCTGAGCAAGTGATCACCGCAATATGTCATGTCAGAACTCTCATTTTACTAGTGCGTTCCTATCCGTCAAATTTAACATAATTAACACATCTCTTCGTCTTAGCCACCCGTATGAAATACAATAAAATTCTCCGAATAAAACAGCAGTAATCCATATCACGCCAAGCCTAATGAACAAGTAAGGCTCAGTACAAGTAAATCCGAGCCTTATTTTTGCAGTCAAGCAAAACTTTTTTTTGCTCAATATAATAGGAAGAACAATGTTATTGAAAAGTCTATTAAGCCCTCAAGGTGACATAGGCCATAAGCAAGGTACGGAAATATCGCGTCACACTTAACCGACACGCGCGAGCGACAACAGGTGCACGTGGTAATGACTAAACAGCCTCTGAATTTTAATGAAGACGCCGAGTACAAGGAGCGGAAGGGCGGCATGACGTCAAGACACACGGACTAGTATGACGGTGGAATAAACATAGTATCCACATTTTTAAAACGCTAGAACTTTCTCGTAAGATTCACGGGCATAGATAAGGAAAATTTGGCACATAAAGCCTTTATACGATTTTCATGCGAATAATTTTAAAAGAAGAGACAGGTTGTATTTTGTTATGTTTTAATGTAAGTCACTTTCTATGTACCATCGTTCAACTGTTAGACAAGAGCCTACTCTCTGATGGAAAGTTCCAGCAGGCTACCACGCTAGCCAAGTGAGGTTTAGTAGAATTGATATACCTTCATAAACATTATACACTAAGTAGTGCGAGTTTTATTTTCCTTTTCAGGCTATTTTCAGGCTTTTTCGCCAGGTTTCATTTTCCCGTCATAACAAGTGATCTTCCAATATTTAAAACGCACACAAACTTGGAAAGAGACGTGCGCCAGAATGTGAAACTGGGGCGCCCTGAATGAGAGTTAAAACTATACTGGCTATTTATTTATAAATGAACTATAACTATGGCTGAACCACGAACGGAAACGATTGAAACAGTGCCCGTAGCAACCCCCAAATTTAAATAAGCCCCAAATTTACATACATAAAATATACTTTACATTATATCCATTGCAAATTTACTTCACCTGTCGAGGAAATGATTTCTTCTGTGTAAACGTCTAGAGACAAAACGTTAGAGTGAGATAGAACATCAAGAAAAGCTCACTCGCCGATCATAACATTTGTCGTTTGCATTACATCGGTAGTTGGGCGGCATTAAGAATTAATCCGCGCTCCCTGACATGATTGATAATTTGGTAATGACATGCTTTTACCCCAATTGGTATTACTATATTGTACTTACTCACCATATTAAAGGCCATAATAACATTACTGGCTTTTCTTATGACACCTCCAATGCTTTTAGGGTGATAAATTATTTTGTACACCACGCCTTATTTAGTGTACATGGAGAAGCTAAAATATCTATTAATCATATTGTAATATATTATACAATAATAATAGCAATACTTATTTTGTAAATATTTTTAGTTAGTTTTGTATACATGGGGAAGGAATGAGCAGAAAAGCATGATCGATCTGATTTTGATTGACAGTCGGCTGTGAAACTGTCTTATGGACACAAGAGCCTACAGAGGTCCCACTCTTGATACAGACCACTATCTGGTGATAAGCCGGTTTAGGGGTCTTTTCAAGAAGTGGAGACACTGGCGAGAGCGTGTCCCTTTCGCGGCCCTTGAAAGAATTAAGAGT
>DWEI01002291.1:0-14635 GCA_018245875.1 Mysoria ambigua | reverse complement strand
ATTTACGCTCGTAGCGGACATACATTCATGTACACATGGATATAAGCTACTCAACAACAGATGTCACCAAATGACATTTTTTATTTCATGGGAATGGCGCGCAATCGATCAAGCCTCGCCCAACCGACCAAACCATAGACGTGAGTTAACTAATAATTGTATAATTCTTATTAGAGGTATTCGCTTTAGGTGTATGGGTCTATAATTATAGAAGCGATTAAGAAAATGTTCGCTAACTTGTTCATGGGAGTCTTTGTAATATGAATAATCACCTCTTTGTATATACGTGAATCTCTAATCTTAACACGCAGTTCATCTTCATAGTCTACCGTGCGATGCTACTGTGCAGCCCCGCCTCGTTGCAATATCAACACTATTGCATATAGGCACAGTCGCTATTTGCTTATCATAGATTACATTTGACCCAAATGCAGTATATAAAACCTTGCCATATCCGTTCACTTCCGCTAGAACTCAAGGTGTACGTATAAATTTTAAACCCGAAATTGCATATGATTCTATACCTTATATTTGTCTAGATTACCTTATATCGCAAATGTATATGTGTAGATACTAATATATATTTAATATTATATTATTTGTTAGATACCCACTCTAAAACGCGTAATTACAAGAATTTCGAAAATAGTTTTTAAGTGCGATGATTTTTATAGGAGTACACGTAGAATAAAGAATTCCACCGGCTATAGTATTGAGAAACTTCCTTCGTCTCTTGTAAATGCGTCAAAATCGTCTTACGTGGAGAAAATTGTTACAACAGACATTAAAAATGACCTAGTTATCAGATTTAATTACACCATTTCAATGGCGCCTAAAACTGTTAGGCAATGTTCTTGAAAGCAATAATCAAATTTGTTGACTGGAGAGTTGAACCAATTGAATGACAAAAATAAATATGTTACAACTTAACATACTTATATTATTTCGAATAGTTCCGACTCGTTTCATTAATAGCTGAGGTGGTCCATCCACCTCAGCTATAGCTATCCACCTCCTACCTCAGATAGGTCCGGAACTAGTTAGGGGGTCACTAAAACATGAATGAAGCCATTACATAATTCAATCAAATATATACTTATACAAGTTGAACGAGCTAAGAATTGAACAAGGAATTAATTATTTAAATCCAAAATTTTATTTTCCTTACAAATACACACTGGCTATTTACATACAATAATTTAACTTCAAGCTGCGTGCCAAATCATCCTAGCACAAAATATACTCGTAAATGTACAAGCTCCTCTAACCAGTTAGACAGGCAAACCTGTTTGCCGCTTTTCTTGTTTTATCTTTTTTTATTTATACTCAACATAAATATAACAATACATGGCGTAAGGGACAAGCAAGGACCGGCAACTGGATGTGTCATACAACTGATATATAAAGAACTACCTAGTTAATATGAAATCTGACTGTAACACTCTGTTTAAATATTATACGCACGTAATGAGGTTTGAAATAAGCATCCCGCTATTGGGACGGCTATTGTAGCTTCGACTGCCACCGACAATAATATTTACATGATTTCCATTTGTGTGACGTGACGAAGATTTTATCTGGGCATAAAATAATCTATGTAAATTAACGTTACGTCACATCATTTATGTAATCTGCGAAGAGGTAGGCAGAGGAGTATGATGCACTCCCACATTCCCTTAGCCACATTTATGTCTCACTATAGAATTTGAAGTGAACTTAGCCAACGCATCGTTACTAGAAAATTGAGGAATCCAACATTAGTCTACCCGGAATTTGAACCGAGGACCGCTTGGTGAGCAGTCGTGCTTGCAATCACTCCATCAAGTTCGTCCATATGTCCTCCTGACGTCCATATTCAACAACAGTATGTTTATACTTGCACTTGACATTTAATAATCTAAGCACGTGGTCAATGTTACATTGTAACACACAGGGGAACAAATATTATTGAACTGGCTACATGGGCCACAACACAACGATTAATGCAGCTGTACCTAAATATAAGTTGCATTTGAATAATAAAAACTTATTAAATATATATTAAAATTAAATTTTATTCCTGTGTTAGACCTTAAAGTATGATTTTGCCTTTACGTTTCATTGTCTTCGATCTTCAGTAACAACGCCTTCTGTTTAAAAGACTAATACACTTGTGTTTTCAACGTTTGATGGACAATAGGGCACATTTTATTATTTATATCCTTGCATCGATTTGTCTTTAACCGTCGGTACCTACGTACTTGCATAGTGCTCTCGAATGAGGGTTAGTATTAACATTTAGACTAATAATAATTTAGACTAATAATAATGAAACATAATTTAAAATAACAAAAACGATAATATGAATCGATACTGTATCGAATGTAAACAAAAGTAGATAGGTAAGATTTCCCGTAAGCTTCACGTACGCGCCCTAGGCGGTTTTGACTAAGGCATAGAGTGGTGTAATTTTGTCCCTGTAGCAGCAATAACATTCGATTTACCTGATTTCATTTGACATAAATTTAAATTTTGTGTGGTTTTCTATGGGGACGGCAGTTTGTTTTCCGCGAAGTGTAGTATTTCTTCCTCATACTCCATATAGACTGTATCTGTACTAAAAATGATAAAGATAAGTCATAAAAGATTGAGAATTTAATTTTTTTCAAAACAGTAGTATAGTACAAGGCCGACTTGGTCGTTCGGTAGAGAAGTGTTGAAGGGATTTCCCACAATGTAATTAAATTTTAAGTAAAAAAATATGCTACGTCGTAGTATTTCAAAATATTGTTGTTACTCAGAGTGCATTTTCCTTGGTCGGCAGATTCAAGTTTTTGTTATTTCGACCTTGGTAACGTTTTAAAAAACTTCCGGCAGATAACCATATTAATAATATACGATATTGCTTTGTAATATAATGTTTAATATACGATTACAACTTTAATGAGCAAACGTAGATCAGTAATTTGAATGTAAGCTATATTGTTTCTGGCTCAATGCAGCCAGCCAATGCCAGTCAATTGATTCAAATTAATGTTTGTAGCGAACGGCCCGAATGTACATATTCAGTTACGATTCAGAGCAGAAGTCAGCACGACTCATTACGGTCCTTTCGTGTGTCGTTATATATACGATGAAATACCTGTGCATTGAACTTCAATGAATACCTTATTTCTTTGCGAAGGATTTCTGTGAAATGTTTCTAACGTCATTTCGTATGAAATTTATGTATTTCGTCTTACTCTTAGCACTAAGAAAAGTAATTATATACAAGATTGTATTCTAGTCCTCGAGGTTTAGCTTTAGGTATCAAATTTTAGCTCTATAGTTTAGGTAGTATATCTCGGTTTGAAGGATTATATTATCTTTTATTATATTACTCTTTTAGCTATTAAAATTAGATATTATTACTCTTTTAGCTGTTAAGCTTACTTTTTTTATTATATATTTCAATTTCTGCTACTAACTATGTTAAT
Organism: Mysoria ambigua; assembly: GCA_018245875.1. Taxonomy (NCBI): domain Eukaryota; kingdom Metazoa; phylum Arthropoda; class Insecta; order Lepidoptera; family Hesperiidae; genus Mysoria; species Mysoria ambigua. The sequence continues at coordinate 11,180 of DWEI01002291.1, read as the reverse complement.
AATACATAAAATGTCTGTATGAATCAGTTAAGGATCGATAAGGACAATTTTTTTCCTTTCTTACGTAAACATGGAAAACCTACGTCTTCATTTTGATCAAAGGGATAAGGATAATTAGAGGTATTTTCCTTGCGACAAATTGATTCGGTTTTAAAACCGCTTTATCTATAACAGGCATTCCAAAAGTTAAATGCCTTAGTTATAGGTACATTAAAGTCTTCTTGCTGCATGCATCGGTCGTCGGGAGGGATCGCATAATTACCCGGCCCAAATTTGTATTAGCGGTCAAGGAGACATGACGTGTCCATATTTTGCTTTTAATCATTTGTCTTATTTTAAGATGCATATCATAATAGCCATTAATATTAGTGTATTAGTTTACGGCGCATTAATTGCAATTAGCGCCGTGCTCGTCGTTATCGGTGTATTTGAACCGCCTAACTATTTATATTCAGCATATCCTTGTGATTACGGGCTAACTACCAGTATATTGAAGATGTTAACAGTTAATATAGCACATAGAAAAATGAGATTATCAGTTTTATCTACATTAAAGTGACGAGGACATTTCGACATTGACATTGTACGTGCTCAGCGAACCGTGCAAACTGTGTCAGCGCGCAGTGTTGTGCGTCACCAAATTTGTCATTAACAGCGACCTTTTGACCTCGAAGGTTGTCAATGACGGTGTTATATAATAATAGTGGTTTAGCACTGGTCAAAGATCGACCGTAATTTATTCAATTTATTTGCTTGAACGATTTTGACATTCTTCAATGTCTACTCTGCTCTACTGTTAGAGTATCATGTGATACTGTTATAACAATTAAGATAATTTTATTAATTAATTGTGTTTGGAATATAGTGTATTTAATAGTATTATTTCAACACATTCAATATAAAAATGCCATTTACCAGTCCAATATTATATTAATCGTTTATAACAATCATTCTAATTTGAATTATATACATTAAACATATAATATATGTAGCTCTGCGCCGAATTATATTTCTTTATCAGATCGAAATAGCAACATTTATATTACATGTTAAATATTACAAAAAAATCATTATAGATCTGTGTAACATGTTAACATTTTATGTAAAGGAATAAAACGGTTTCCTGCGTTATAAATTAACCTAAATTTAATTAAAATCATATACATTTATGTTGTGAAGTATTTTCCAACTCTTGAGTTTATTGCATTGTAGCTATATATTTGTAACATTGTAATTAGTAATTATATGCCTAAGTTGTAGCAGAATTTATATATATTATAAACAGAATAGATTTATACTAATTTGATGATAGTCATCTGAAGTGTTTCTGACCGCAAATAATTCAAACATGTTAAAGAATAATTAAAGCCGTGTAATCATTTTTAAGATAAACATTTTCAACATTAATAAAAACAGTAATTAATAATAATAATGGTAATTTTTGATTACGTAACACCCTTCAAATTACTGCACGCATTTTGATGAAATTTTAACGCTTTGGCAATAATATTAAAAGTGGTGTTACAATTACTTAAACGTCTTAATTTCTTTATTTGAATGTTGAATATTTTTTGGAAGGGTAATTTTAAAGTGGTCGTTGAAATACCCCGTCTGAATTTTTACCAAGTTTTGCGAATAAGCTTATTCCTTACTCTTTGTCTACAAACGTAAATGTAAACGTAACTTCACGCCTGTAATCCCCGAAGAGGTAGGCAGAGGAATGCGGAACACTCCCACGTTTCACCGATTACGTTTACGCCTCACTATGGAATAGGTGGTGAGCTTATTGCGATGCATCGGGCACATATTCAGACTTCGAACTACTACTAGAAAATCTAAATTAGAAAATTTTGTACTGTTCGACCCGGGAATCGAATCCGGGGCCTTCGCCGAATCGGCAGTCGCACTTGCAACTAACACGATCAACGAGATAGTTTTCACTTTCACGTAAATACAAGGCAAATATTATATTATGTTACACAAACACTTTCTGCATAAATAGGTACATACAACATGTATTTACAAAACGAATATTCTAATGTAAGTTTACTGCTATTTTGTTAAAAATTAATACAATCGGCTATTGTTTTTTTATAAAGTCAATTTAATGGCGTAAAGTTAATTAAATAAACTACGTAATAAAGTGTTCGTATTCTGTACACAATTTATCAAAGACCACACCAAAGGGAACGTTGATAGCTCCGGTCCCGAATACGACGGACAGATTAGCGTCGAGGACACGAGAACCAGTTACGAATGCGCAATGAGGAGCTCTATTATGTATTTAAGCTCTAACATGTAACTCTGTCTGTATATGCGCAATGAGGCAACGAATATTTTTTGTACATATAACGGGACGAATTAGCAGATTAACCACTTGACGGCAAGCTGTCGTCGGCGGTTATTGACGTGTCCAAAAAAAATTAGATTGAGCCACCAATACATTGAAATTTCAAGTTAAGAGGTATTTATATGTTTTTTGTGTTTTTGTCGTTTCTTTTTGATATGATAGTTGTTCATCTGTATTTCAATTGTAAGCTTATTTAATAGTTAGCGTAGTTAATAACCTATCACAGTCCTGAAGTGTCATTGGGCTAAATTCACTGTTGGATATAGGCCACCCCTGACGGATTTATACCCATAATCCCCACCATGAGCATGGATGCCTAGCTGCAGGCCGCGACACACCGAGATCAGCCAGCTCCGGTATCGCTAGTGTCACGGCCTGAGGTTTGACGATGTATTCTGTATTCGTTTCGACATGAATCAGTGGATATTTATCTGCGACTATTTTTCGAACTTGTAACATTTGATCCGTTCAACGAAGTATTACATAATATAATTTTTACCACGACTGCACCTTTCTTATAATGAGAATGCCGAAATGATATGCGAATACACATATTATATTGACTACATATAAACACCATTATCAGCTCAGCTATTCATTTCTTTTATCATATAAAAATAAACATAGCGAATAATAATATTATAGGGAACTACGAACAAAGGCGCGGTAAAAAATAGTAATAAATCTACATGCAGAATACCATTTGTCAAGTGGGACAGTGATTTGTGTACGATTCAAAGATGACCGCAATTTGTGGAATATTCATTGTGATTAGTATGCGGCATATTGGCGGCAAAATGCGAGCCGCTGTAAGTGTCTTACGCTACAGTTAACATTGGTCGCATCAAGGCGAAACGTATTGACACAGTCCACGTCTTATATGTTTAGGGAGTTTAATGCCTACAATTGTGAATCGTAAGTCGAATTGTAACGCTATCAACCTACTACGTCACGGAAGATTTTAATAACATTGCTAACTCACGTCACAACCTAAAACCAACTAGAGCTGTGATATGGTAACCAGACAGCTCTAATATTAAATATATATATTCACCGTAATCTTGTAAATATTAGAACTGGGTAACAATGGAACCCCTATCGGTAAATTAAACTGTAGAACTCCTAAGTATTCAGTGGATCTCACTGTCCACGATTTCAATGGTGGACATTTAAAACCAATCTTTGTATATATTTTGATGACTCATCTCATCAGTGCATTCAACATATTTACAACCCGTAATTATCCGCTAAGTAAAAGAAGCGCAAAGGCAAGATAGTCTACCGCGCTGGCTGTAGGCTGGCAGACTTCCCACGTTTAAAAGGCTTTTAACATTAATATGTAATAATATTTGTAATATTATGCATGAATTCTTAAGGTCTTTGCTTATCACTTAGAGGTGTCGATTTTATTTGTATACCAAATAATCGAAGGTAGTTTAAACAAGGATAATGGTTGACGTGTGCGAGTACACTCCATATTCATTATCTGGTGCGTATCAAGGTGAGATGCATGCCGACAGTATACGTGTTATCAATTTTAATTATCATTAAAATGGCTTTAAAAAAATTGAAACCCTTTTTATTTCTCCTAAAAAAGTGTTTAATGTTCAGAAGGTCGATGATTGTAATATTGGTGAATCATTTTTTAAATTAACATATGGATGCTGTACCCATTTGTATTTGGAGTTGATGATTATCGATTTAAAGTTAGAAGTTTTATTTAGTGGAGTTAGAAGAATTGTTAGTCCATTGCAGAGTTGCACCTGCTACTTAGTGCCTTTCGACAACGATGTTTCGAATACGTCAACCTTTTGCTCGCTAAACGTGTCGTATTGCAATAAAGAAGCACATCGATTCATATTTACAGTAATAGACTAAACTTACACTACGGCCTGAATCAAGTATAGCGCAGCGAGACGAAGTTGCGTAAAACGTGGCTTATGCGGACACTTACAAGTTATGTTTATTCATGATTCGATACTAAACAAAGTAATAAAACAGAAGTAAGTTGCAGCGAAATAAAAAATAAATTATAACGTAGAATGAAAAATTCCATACAACCAAAGAAAGTCGTTTGACGCATTACAGATTTCTTAATAACTTTTTTCCTTGTAGTCGTGTTTTTCCAGAATTTTTTATCCGTATGTAAATTTTTTCCGCTATAAAGTTTCGAATCTTAATTTGATATTTTAATCGAACTTATTAAGAGGAAACTGTATTAAAATAACCTTTTGCACGTATGTATATGTTCGTCAAACTGGTACAAATCAGGTCTAAACATGTCTTAAGTTTATTCCAAGTATAAACGCAACTTCACATCTACAATCCCCGAAAAGGTAGGCAGAGGAATGCAGAACATTCCAACGTTTTACCACTCACTATTACATCCCACAATGGAATAGGTGGTGAGCCTATGGCATATGCATATATGCATATATATGGCATATATACATAGATATTTTCTCGCCAACTCCCTTAGAGAGCACCGAGTGTGAAATACAAAAAACACGCATTTCAATAGTCAATATCTGTTGCTGAAAAATGAAGAAGAAAACATTGACGTAATGTTCGTTATCTGAAGTTTGCCGACCCTCACTTGGCCAGACTCGCACACTGCGCTGTTTTAACACTTTTCATTCTCAGAGAAGATCCGTGTCCTAGAGTACAATAACAAACGCTTTTATAACGCCGTATATATCCCTATGTATGTTAATTTGACGAATATATTAATAAAGAGGAAACGAGTGGGTATTTCTACGATGTCGTTTTTTAAAATGCTCCAATGAATAAAATATTAATGCGGTGTTAAACTAATATTTTTTGCATGTTATATGTATAAGATTGTCATGTAAGCATTTTGAGACTTTTGTTGATTTTGATTGGTGTCTACTACATTTGTTTACAAGTGTACAACTAAATCGTATACAATAACTGGTTACCTTAATCTTATCAATAAACTTACTTTGCCATTGCTGTATACTTTCGAATGATTCTGTGTAATTTTTAATACTATAATGTAACTCGACAATCTAGAACTAACAAAACGCTTTTTCAAAAGAGGTATATTTCTATAGCCACAGATATAAATGTGAGTTGCGAAATAAACTTACACCCGTTTTATTTTCACTTATGATCACTAATACTTATACGCAAATAAAATATACATAAGTATAAATAAACTTATGATTGTATCTGTTCTACATTTGTAGCTAATATTAATCTTTTGATGTACCTAAGTGTAGCATCTGATAAGAATAATTCTTATAATCTTTTTTCTGCTTTCGGATATTTTACGACCTAACGACATCATTTATATATTTTTAGGAAGTTGATTCTGGTATAGGGCATATAGTCATGGTATATCGGAAGGAGATGATGTGTTAATTAAACACTTTTGGATGGAAAGACAGGATATTTTCAGACAAATCCGTTGCAAATGTAAAACATAATCCAACGAACATGATCGAGTTTCCAAGGTGCCAGCGAAGGTGGCGCAACTATCATTAAATTTATTATTAAAGGCTGTGCACGGGCAACCTTCCCAAGTTGCTCAACATTTCGTTTTTGGGGCAACTGTACGTTCTACGCGTATTATAGGCGTTGTGATTTGAACTGAATGCATTTATAAAGAATATTTTTACATACCTTGGATCGTCGATATGATGAATTCTGTGATGTTGTATAGAGTATGAGCTGTTTGAATTTTGAATTATTTTTATTGTCGTTCTGAGGATATTCCATTAGAACCATTCCAAAGTTTCCGATATCGTACCTAGCCACAGAGAATATTATTACAGATAATGTTATTTGTGAATTATGGTCTTAGGTTTTACAATTAAATTTATGTGCGTACTACATACGTATAAAGTAGTTTGCGCGTAGTATATATATGCATTTAAGCAATTTTTGGTTTACATTTCTGAGTAAAAATTAATTTCATGTTTACATATTTATGTACAATACAAATACCGAGGTCATTAACGTAGCGTAGTGTCAAGAATATTTTTTTTGTTTAAGAGCTTGTTCGATAGCGGGCTTTTAGCTGGAATCGAGGAAAAGGTAAACGCGACCAAACTATATAAGAAAACGGCAACTATATACTTATGTTTTGTACTTAATTTGACTAAAACTATTGAAGACGGACAGTCATGGATCTCAAACTGTCAACGCATCAATGACAAACAGTTAACCTATATATGAGCGTGTTTTAAATGGTTTGTGTTTCTCTACCAAATCTTTTTAAATACTATTGCAAATATTGTTCAGCTATAGAACTGCGTCCCTGTGGAAGATATTCTTATCGACACATAATTTGAAAATGCGCTATGAAAGGTGATCATCAAACTGATAGCAGTTACTTAGATATTGAAATATAATAATATGATCTGCTTGGCCGCCTTTTAGGAATGGAATAAGACGCAGGCAGAGGCAGATATAACAATCCTGAATGCCCAAAAAATTATGAAAATAGTAATAACCACGTGAACAACTAGATTTTTATTTACGTACGCTTAAAATGAAATCTGTTAAAATTAAAATCAAATCAACTCTGTCTGAAAGGTAAAACTTTTGGTGTAAACGATATAATAAGCCAAAATTTAAGCTTATAAGTTCTTTTTATTGTTTTCTTTTAAACAATAATTATTAATTAATTGTTTATTTATTTATTTTGTACAACACTTTAATCAAGAAGTACAGGTATGTTAGTTAGATCTATAAATAAAAACAAGCTGTGATAATTTATCTTCAAGTTTCTCGTTCTACTATTGGAATAGGACTCCCCTCTCAGTATTACAGGAAGAAAAACCCAAAAAAAATTAATGAAAACAACATTATGAAAATTTTATTACGATTTTTTGTATTATATTTACAATATAAACAATTTATCTTCTTCATAATACCAATAAGTTTTGAGTTTGATCGCTAATCGTCAATCGCCTTCGCAAGAAAGGTATATTTTTCCTACCATCAAGTCACGAAGCCTTCGAGTTCTGTCGCGTTGCGTAAACGTTACGTTACGTGAAATTAATTATAGTGTGTTATAAAACGCCCATTGTGTAACGCTGGCAATGATTTTGAACATAAGTACGACCTTGATGTTTCTTTGTTTCATTGACATGTTTTCTGAAAGATCCTATTTATGTCCTATTAAAACGTAAATTTACACCTGCAATCCCGGAAGGGGCAGGCAGAGGAATGCAAAACATTCCCACGATTCACCAGTTAGGTACGTTTAAGTCTCATTGTGGGATAGATTGTGAGCCTATTGCCATGCACCAGGAACATATCCAGACTTCGAACCACTACTAGAAAATCTACATTATGTCCTCTTAAATTACTATTAAAGTCCTATCTATAGTTTAAATCTAGAAAATGCATGTTTTTCTTATGGACAATTGTACGGGGCATGCTTACGTGTCAGCGAGCCGTCCGCTTTTGTTATTGTTGCGCTTGGCAACCAAAATGTCGTATATCAAAGGTGTTTCAATAAGGAGAGTTAATCCGAGTGCATCCGATACTGCACAATACATAATTTAATTTAATCATGACTCTTTTCGCACGCGGGTGAAGTACTTGATTTTTGTATTTTTATTCTCTTTTCTAAAAATAAAATACAAAACTTAATTTTATTATAATCATTATATTAACTTATATAATTTTAAATTACGTTAAATGGTAACACGTTCAGTTAAATGGCTGAGTTAGCTGTAATATAAAAAAAACTTAATTAGTTAATTTCATTCGTCAAAAATTTTAATAGGTCTTTTGACATATTACTTTTTTTCTCTTTCACAGTAGACACGACTGTTTCGTTATGTTATTTAGGACACTAAAATCTAGGCCTATGCTTACTCTGATTGATTCTCCTGCTTCGCTTAGTAATTCCATTCGCTTAGTAATTTGTCCAACTATTTCACCGTCTCCCTTCTAACTTATATGTATCAAATGGGATGAAAATAGTGCCATGATTTTCACAAAATTTTACTTACTTAAAAAAGATATCAACTCAGTCATGATAAAGCAGCTATTACAAAAGTACGTAGATAAGGTATGTTAAGATAAAGCTAGCTTTATAAATATGTGTTTATATATTTTATTCCGGCCTTCAATAGACTATTAAATAGAAACATTTTAAAGAGTTTAATAGACCGATTACTTGATTTAGACCGTGAAAAGACCCTGTTCGGGAAAAAAATTAACCAAGTTCTTTGACTACCCAGTGACGGTCAAATGACATGATCAAAAACATAAGTATTTATAGCGTGTAAAATTTAACATCTCATTGCTGACTATTGCACGTTAGTCACCGGAGAAAATTGAAGATCTCCTATGTCGATGCATAGAATGTATTTCTGCTTAGAATTGGAGTTAAGACCACCAGCTGGAAAGTACCTATTTAAAACGATCGTAAGGGTTTTCAATTAGTTTTCACGATTACAAAAGTTGAGAAAAGAAATAAGAAAACTCATTTATTAACGGTCAGTCATCGACGAAATGAGTGCGTTCACTATTTTCAATTATACATAGAAACTAGGCATATTCTTGGAATATATAAATATTCATATATAGAGATATTATATATCAACGTAACTTTACGCCTGTAATCTCCGAAGACGTAGGCAGAGAAATGCAGAACCCTGCCACGTTTCACCGGTTACGTTTACGGCCTAATAAAACGGATGTACGGAACTAAGTTCAGTGATCTCAATGTCATGTTTGATTTAATTAGGTGCCTTGTAAAGAAAATTGGTGTTTTTTAATTAGCGAACTTAATGGCATGTAGCAATTAATTTATGTAGGAATTCGAAAAAAAAAATAATCCCAGCTTAACCCGCACTCTGGAGACTCCTTGAAGATGGTTTTCCTGTAATTAATCGACACATAGGTATTTGTTTGTGGGTTTTTGTTCCTGTTTATACAGAGAAACGATAAAACAACAAACCTTTTAAAAGCAATGAATAAACATTTATTCATTCAACTGTATTAACACCATAATTAATTAATTCATTTATAAACATTCACCACCACCATAATTTATTAATTTACGATTATTTAATAAATAGAACTGATATTTGCACAATGTAATAAATCGGGTGAATTTGCATTACAATAAATTTGTGGATTTTGGAATGATTTTGATTTGATCGTGATGATGATGATGATTTTGATGATTTTTATTATATATTTGTTAAATAAAGAAGTAAAGTTTTCATAGGCATGGCCATTGGAAATTTTTTGCTCAAAATGAATTCTGCATACCCTCTGTGATGCATGATCAGAAAAAAATAGACAAAAACTATTATGAGTAATCTCTTTAATATTCATATACATATTCATATATATTAGTAGTATAAGATTATTACAGAGGTTACTCATTTACTTTTGTAATTACGCGCAGGTAGAATACTAATTAAGGTATTGAACAAAGTTGAAGGTTTAAAACCAATTACTGGTTATTTGGAAACGCTATAAGAACGATTAGTTTAGTAATAGATAAAAAAGTTCTACTTAAATTAATCTAAATAGAATGTAATCATCAAATGAATATAAGAGATTGTTGTGTAATTTAAACTTGTTAATGAACATTCTAAATTGACAATTATAAATCTTTGATCAAGGATTAAGTTTTTTTATTTGAAGTCAGTTTTTTTTGTGTGCGTTTGTATGTGTATTCATGTCCGCGACTTCTCCGGTTTCCGCCGTTTCTCTGGTTTCTCTGGTTTCGCCGATTCTCTGTTTTTTACGGTTGTCCTTAGCATATACGTGGACTGGTAACAGCAACCACACCTTTCAGGTCCAAACACAAATAGTTACGGTACCAATTGCTATTAGGAGAAATAGGTATCGTGTTGTTACTTGATACAAGCAACAACGATGTCGTATGGCATTCGTGAATAGAGCCTTATTTAAAAATAACCACTTAAATGAAGCATAAAAGTCAAGACACTTTAACAAATTACTACTTTTCTAACAATTGAATTACTGATAATTGGGGATAAGTAAAAATAATAATCATCGTCTTGTCTATTGTGTGCAAAGTTAAAGTACGTTAATACTTTCATTAAATACGGTTATACAATATTGATTGGATCAATAAATTTATCAATAATTTTAATGAAAAATAGGATCGGTGGCACCAACAATTATTATTAGTGATCGACGTTTACCGTGCTGAAATTTATACGGTAACTGATTATAATTTTATAATCGCTTGTCTTTAAACGTCTTTGCGTCTAATGAAGTTATGTCAATATTACTTAAATATTTCTTATTTCTGTTACTTTCCTAAATGTATAATTGATTGTTATAAACGAAATGTTTTAACTATTAACGTTTCTGACTTTAAGCATTGGACGTGATATTATATTAGGCGTAATTTATATAAAATAAACCGTTTACTGGTTGCACTATCTTTTAGTATAACTTCCGAAAAAAATAGTCACATCACCGTCGCCGTGAAAAGTTCATCGATGAATTTTGAGACGTTTTGCCCTTAATTGTAAATGCCCCACGTAGCACGTGATGGTTCGCGACCGCAGGCCACAGCTTATAACATCAGGGTCTTTAGAAAAGAACAAAATGTTTACTGTATGCTGTACTTATTTATATCGAAAATAAAAACATTCGACTGCTTCGTTGGTCGTGTTGGTTGCAGATGCTACTCCCAATCGAGAGGTCCCGGGTTCGATTCCCGGGTCGAACACTACAAAATTTTTTAATTAGAAAATTTTCTACTAGAAAAAATCTAGTAAAATTTCTAATAGAATTCTGATAGTGGTTCGGAGTCTGGAGATGTGCCCGATGCATGGCAATAGGCTCACCACCTATT
>DWEI01002290.1:0-14637 GCA_018245875.1 Mysoria ambigua | reverse complement strand
TTCGGAGTCTGGATATGTGCCCGATGCATGGCAATAGGCTCACCACCTATTACATAGTGGGACGTAAACGTAACTGGCGAAACGCGGAAGTGTTTTGCATTCCTCTGTCTAACTCTTCAGTGATTACAGGCGTGAAATTACGTTATAATAGTTGGATTGAGTGTAATAATTTTATTGATATAATAATTTTATTGATGTAATAATGTTATTGACGTTTAAAAATAAAGTCTCCGCCGTGACCTCGCTGTAATCGGCGGGAGGCCATGAGGAAGGACCTCGTACATGTCCGAAAGTAGTCGGACCATTCCGAAAAAACATACTGAGTCTAGCCAGCTTAATACTTAGTCATGTGTTACACTCACGAAACATTTGATAATACTTAGTCGAAGTCTAACACGTCTGTAATCAATACGGAATAAATTGATATTATAAATTCCGTTTCCGTATTAAATCATGGCACGATTTAGCTATAGTAGACGTAATGTTCTGTTAAAACACGCTAATGGACAATATATTATGATTATATTGAGAACATTTATTATATTAGACTGGTCCAATCGTTCAGTGGTTACTAAACAAACCGGGGTGTTGGGTTTGATTCCCGCCCACGATAAAACATTATCTCATGTTCTCCTAATGCTTAGTCTCGGATCAGATGACTGTTGGTGGAAATCTACCAAGAAGTGATTATTTTTATATGTTTCATGTTATCTACAAAAAATCGTTTAACCTTAATAAATTTATTCTTCAATGTAAATTTAAAAATGTTCTCTCATAAATATGTTTATCATATATATGATTTATTTTACATAGAACGCATATAAAAATCAATTTAATAAACCGTATGTAGAAAAATGAGAAATAACTCGGAGATTATCTTCTCCGTCGAGTCGATGGCTGATCGTGAGTGATCAGTCATCGTGGTGAAAGCATTAGTAATAATGTCGGGGGTGCGCCGGGCGGAATATGTTCCTACTCGGGCACAGTCGCCTCTCGGAGAGTCTCCCCTCATGCGCCCGCGCTTCGAGTTGAAATTATTAAATGTCCAACACTCATACCAATGTTATAAATGGGAATGTAAGTCTGCCCACGTCTGTGTGCCCCCCTTTTCACTATAAACCCGGCGGCCGACGTTAATAGTTAATAATGTGAAAATCATTTGTACCATCTATAAAGCGACAGTCTCAGCTAGAAAAATTTCCTTAGCAAATATAGATAGTATTTTAGTCGAATATACATTTTTAACGTTATATCGCACCTGTAAACTAAGTGGTAGGCAGAAGAGTCCAGTACACGCGGACGTTTTACCAGCTACGTTTAGGTCCTGTGATGGACTAGGGGCAGAGCCTATTGCCAGTCACCGGGCGTAAATTCAGACTTTAAGCGAGTTCTAAATAAGTAATAAAAGTTTCGTTTTTTACTATATGGATTTCCCTATCTTTATCACATAGGTCACATATCGGCTGATGGAAAATTCCAGAGGTAAGCATGTATGAAGAGAGTGCTTAATATAGTTGATTAAAAACGCGACAGGTTGCCATGGTTCTCAGTACTTGTCCAATGACACCCCTAGCATGAAGATACGGGTTATTTCATGTTTTATATATCCCGTTTGATTGATACTAATATTCGTATCAAGCTTCGTAGACAAACTATCAATAGCTTATATGTATGTATCATTCGACATAGAAATCAATCGTTCTCCTTCATTAATATTTTAATTAAAACATTAGTGGAATGTTTAGTGTACATGAATATATTAATTAATTCACATATTAGCGATAACTTGATATAAATTCATTACCTCGATCATGCACATACTCGTAATGCTTATCGCAATCCCACGCTTTACCAGTTTATTTATTTATTTATTTATTTAAGGCACACCAACTAAGTACACAAAATTAAGCATTATCACTAAATAACATTAAAAAAGAACACTTCTTATTACATACTTCAATTAAATGTTTGCACAGCATTTGCAAACGCAAAAGTTAACTGCAAACCTCTCGGCATTACGGCCCAAAATAAATTATTTAAATGACTTTGATAGCATTATCTTTATAACACAAGTGTTAAAAGATGTATATTGCAGTTATGGCATATTTCTGACCTGACACGAATACGAAACTTCATATTTAAGTTTCAAACGTAACCTCCACCCGGTCTCCGAACCGTTGGTACAGTTCACCCGAATATTACTATGATCGTAAATCGTCTCGAAACGTAGACACGCAAGTTTGGAAACGAACGATGTCTGCACGCGTGCACCCGCAGTGCAATGTTCTCGATAGTTTGATTTGATTTTTTTTTTTGTACATAGTAATGTTATTGTACACCAGTAACATAACGCAGGCTTCGATGAAAGATAAATCGTGAGTACGATAAACGCAATACGAATTTATAAAATGTGTTTTTATATTTTCTTCTACTTATATTAAACATAATATTTTTTATAAGTTTTAAATGATATTTCATTTGATACATGTATTACATTTTATAAAAATATAAGTATTTATGTTATATAAGAAGACATTTTTCCCCCTAAAAATAGTGGGAAAAAGTCTTCTTTTATTTATTAATTATTATATCTTTCTTCTTTTCTATTATTTCTTCTCTTCTATTATTTACGTTATTGGACGCTGTCTCTTTGAAAATATTTAATATTGTAACAAAAAAACAAGTCATCTCAAACGATGAGCCTGATGAAATATAACAAACTGTCGCTGGCCGCAGCTCCCCGGAAGTAAGATGAATCACACCGTATTTGCGAACACATTAAAATACACCTTTTAATCATTCGCCTCTCTTCGAGAACCCTAATTATAATTTACCGGTGGCCAGCACCCATCTAAGGTGCGATACGTTGTTGCTTAGTGACAAATCGTTCTCAATACACCGGCACCACAAAGGCATGTGTCATGTTATTATCATACAATAATTTCTCGGTATCACTTCAATTGAGGTCGTGAGAAAAATCTTTTAAAACAAATGACAAAAACACAACATTATAAACTTATGTACAAATGTATATGGATCATTCGTATATTATTGTCTCTGTCAGTATTGTTGTCTGTTTCGAAGGTCGTGTTGGCTGCGAGCCGCCGCCGATCGACAGGTACTGGATTCAAATCTCCGGTCAAGCACTATTTTTTCTAAATATTTTTTTTCTAGAAATAGCTCTTATTCTGGATATGTGTCCGGTATATGGCAATAGACTGACTATACCTACTCCATAGGGGGCCGAAAACAACTGGTAAAACGTGAGAATGTACTATACTCCTCTGCCTACCTCATCGACTAATACAGACGTAATGTTACGTTGTCAGTACTATGAGTATAAGTATTCACTGAATTCGCAATTACGAAGATAAACTTTATTATTAGTTTATTATTAGACGTGGTAAATCTGTAGCCTGCAACACAACTTGAGTTTCAAGTAACAGTATTCAGATTTCTATAGTATGTACGTAATGTTTTATAATAGGGTTAACCATACGTAATTTCACGCCTGTAATCCCCGAAAAGGTAGACAGAGGAATGCAGAACATTCCCACGTTTCACCGGTTACATTTATGTCCCACTATGTAATAGGTGGTGAACCTATCGCCATGCATCAGGCACATACCCAGACTCCGAACCACTACCAGAATTCTAATTAGATTTTCTAGTAGAAAATTTTCTAATTAGAAAATTTTGTGGCATTCGACCCGGGAATCGAACCCGGGACCTCCCGATCGACATTCGCACTTGCAACCAACACGACCAACGAGGCAGTCAACCATATTATACATACATGGTTAAACATACTCTGTCACAAAAGTGCTGGTTAAAAGACTTCATAGACAACTATATCCTGTGAAGATTTAAAAAATAATAATCGCCAATAATAATATAATCTCCAATCGTGGATTGCTATAAGCCGATGATATTGATGCGCAAGAGTTATTACAATCGGATAATATATTTATTTATCGCGGCCGCCGAACGCGGGTTTAGTTTTTGGTCGATTAATTATTCCATGCATAATCACGTTCGGAGCTATCGCGGTACACGGCATGGAAATTAAATACGTGGGCCGATTACGTGGGCCCGACGCAGAATGAACCTGTTCGAGTTATTCGTATGCGTGAAAGCTTTTAATTCGCTTTTATTTTGCTCCTTTTGTAGAACATAATCTAGCGCACGAGTTCGTTTGCGTGGGGTATGCGCAGCGTATATACGGCGAAAACTGCATTAATGTCTAATGCAGTTTTCGATTTTAAGATTCACTAGAACAAACTATCTCATTGGTCAAGCTGTCCGATCGAGAGGTTCTGGGTTCAAATCCCCGGTTGGCACTCTTGGATTTTTCTAACTTCTAACTGGAAATTTTCTCTGTGTATAGCAATAGATTCACCTATTCCATATTTCCATATTCCATCTATATTCCATCTATCTATATTTCTATATTCCATCCAGTATCAGGTGAAATGTGGAACTGTGCTACACTCCTCTGTTTACCTCTTCGGAGATAGAGGCGTGATTTGTCGTTATCTAGAACCGTCTGGACCTCGATTCTATGATATTGCTCTTGAAGGGCTCTTCAAAACACCGGTACTCAGATAAGAAATATCCGTCAATTAAAACTTGAAGGATCGGATCGTTGATATTTAATTATCCGTCAATATTCCTCAAAGGTTTCCCGCCACCTGGACCAGAGGTCGATTTGTCCGAAAATAGATTTTATTATGTTTGCAAATCAGCAAACAATTAATATGTAAATTTAACGAGACGCGCTAGCGATTATTCGTGCGTAATTTTAAAGTTGTTTTAAAATATTTTATTGCAGAACGTTATATTAGGACGCTAATTAAGAAATGAACTTGGAGAAAAAGTATATTAATTTATACAACTCCTCAACGGATTCTATGATAATGATGATCTTTTTATCATTGACCTATTGCGTGGTAAAACTAAACGAGATTTATTTTCTTATTGCAAAATATTAAGACTTCATCGACGTCGGTTTGAAAAACTTGGGTATCTTGGATAAGAGTACCCCAAAAACTGGCCCGTTGGTGCACAGATTAGTGAACCTGACCGTTGCGCCGATGGTCGTGGGTTCGATTCCCACTCAGAATAAATATTTGTGTGATGAGCACAAATATTTGTTGTGAGGTGTAAAAAAATCTATTAAACTATATATGTATATGTAGTTTATCAGTCGTCTCGTTACCATACCACAAGCTCTCTTGACGCTTACTTTGGGATGACATGGCCGTGTGTGGAAATATCCCAAGACATTATTATGAATCGTAAATTTTCTATTAACATAACGTCATGGTAACACGTTCAAACGATAAGCCTAATGTTCAAAAGATCTAAGCTGCCCACGAAACTAATACGTACAGCAGACAAAGAAAACACACAAGCAATCTTCAAACAAACGTAACATTACTCGAGTAATCCTCAAAGAGATAGGCAAAGGATCTTCAAACAATACAGAAGAGCAGATTATCATTAACATTCTTATTCAGGGATTTAAAAATCTATTGCCTGCCTCCTTGGTCGTGTTGGTTGCAAGTCCGACTGCCGATCGGGAGATCCCGGGTTCGATTCCCGTGTCGACACTACAAAAAAAAATCTAATTTAGAATTTCTAATAGTGGTTCGAAGTCTGGATATGTGCCCGATGCAAAGCAATAGGCTCACCACCTATTCGTTAACGGGACGTAAACGTTAACTGGTGAATTGTGGGAATGTTTAATAAATATACCTAACACTGATACGTCTATTCTTGCAGCGCTGTCTGACCCCGTGCCGATGTCCAGTAACAGAAGCGGCCACTAGGTCGCTGGGACAAGCAAACATCGAACCAATCGATTCAAGTGAATTAAGCACTTCATCAAAATTTTTGGTTATTAGAGATGAGGATGATAATTTAAAGCTTACTGATTTTTAGTCTACCCTTTTTATTGTTTCACGGTTATGGGTCTTACCAGGATGGCCAAGTGCGTGTTGGCAGACTTCACACGCCTCGGTAACCAAATTCATGAACTCAAAGCTGTGTAGGTCTCCGCGCGACATCCTCCTTTGGTGTAGTCGTAACGAGTGGTATATTACCTCGAAACGCACGACCAGGAATGCAGCACACCAACGCCCCAGCATACATTCAAACCAGCTGCAGGTGAACGAACTCATAATACGTTTCAGGTAAGCACGAACAACGGCCGATAAGCCCCAGTATCGGGCATAAATATTGCAATTACGCCTCTGACGCGATTTAATCTATGAATTATGCGATTTGTACACTTTTTGTTGCATATCACTACTCCGTCGACCGTAGTGCGCATTCGAAAATGAACTTTAAAGCTGAATGATAAAGTTGACATCGCTTTGCTGTACGTTATTTTAAGCCTAGCCTTCATTTATCACCGTATAACTCTTATTGCTAATGGCATAAAGTTTAAAATCAGTTAGATTTGTTATCGGCTTATCCCCAGCCCAATTCATTGTTCGTAGAGCTTTGTCGAGGATTTCTTCCCGCTGAGTAAACGTGAGAATCATTGTAATTATTGCATGGAGTTTTTGGAAATAATAAATCTAAACATTTTCTTTATATAAAAAAAATGGAGGCAATTCGATACAGCGCTTGTATTTCACACTGCTTTAGCGTTCGACACAAAAGGTAATAAATTATGTGTAGGTAGGAAAAAACTCGCAGATACAATTTCACAATAGGGTACTTTTTATTATAAATTATAACAGCAAAGTATTATTGGTATATTTTTTCAATCATTATACTCAGTGTTAGTAGCTTCGAGTCTAGATTTGTGCCGGGCGTGTGGCACTAGGCTCAACTCATATTCTGCAGTGGTAAGTTCAACTGGTAAAACCTGAAGTACAGGCTCCTCTACCTCTTCATTCGGGGCAATACAGGCGTGATGGTATGTATAATATAACATGTACTTATGAGCTGTTTTATTATCGCGGTCTCAGGACAACTTTTTGTCATCGTGATATGATAACGGTATACGAATAGTTATATACTTGAATTGCGTTTTCCAGTTTCTTTGTGACATAAATATGACATAAACGTGACATGAATGTGACACGAATGTGACATAAACGTGACATAAATGTGACATAAAACAATACGAATGGAAGATCATTTTATTGAAGTTTTCAATTTGACTTACAAATTAAATCTTATTTGTGAGGAAGGCAAAAGATTATGTACCCAAATGTAAAGTGGTGGGCAGAAAAGTTGGTACACAGTGAACCCAGCCAGACTGCGCGCCGCAGCCAGAAATTTCATCTAGAAAATCTAACTTAGAAAATTCCAATAGCCCCCGGGGCCCGAGAATCGAATCCAAGACCTCTCGAAACAATAACACATGTAACATACATTTCACCGGCTCTAAAGTATAAAGCCTCATTCGTTCTATTTATTAAAATGACATTATCGTTGTATTTATTAAAATTGCACGCGCTCCCGTTCACTATCTTCAAATATGCTTTGTGTGCAATAAAACTGCGTACACGATACAATTTCACCTGTATTAACAACGATCCGCATGCACTATCAGACGTTGTATACGAATGTACTATAAATGTGTTCGCTCATTCACGCCTGCTCAGGGCCAATGGTACTGTGAGTGCTGGAATGACAAAAAGTTTTGTAATACATACGAGTGTATTATATTAGTGGATAGACGTCTATATTTGTGGCCGGTGTACGTCTTTAATGTTAATGTCTATTTCATAATGAAATGTAAACGCAACTAGTGACCGTAACCGTGATGTGTACTAAATCCTCTGCTTACCTCTTCAAACATTATAGCCACGATCGCATCAATCGACATATTAGCCAGTATAAAAGGTAAACAAATGCCTTTGTCTAAACACCACACCGTGTTAACAAGCAGTCATGCCAGCCCTTTGTTTAGTAACGCACAGTCTAAGACATCGTGGCTTATCGTTTTATGAGCATTAAAAAGTGTAATATACTCGTATTTTACAAGTGAATCTTTATTATTAAAAATTAAAATTGTATTAAAATCGCTCGAAGTTGATGCGGGGTGTTGTTTTATATCCACAGTGTAACGGCAGGATTTGAATTCATTATGCGAGAATATTTTAATACATATTGTATATTTATCAAAACCGTAAAGTCGTTTAGGAGCGTAAACACGTGCGCATATGTGGGCTACAGGGGCTGTTTAACATAAAGACACATGTCATTTAGCGGATTTCCCAACAAAAATAATTCTAATAGGTATGTAGAATATAAAGTTGAAACCAATAAAATATTAAACACTTGCTAATGGAGGAACCGGGAGTCTCCGAACGACGTGGGCATATAAAAAGCGCGTCAGTATTAAGATATTTGGTATTCAGTGCTCTCTGCTTGGTATATAAGGGACGTGCGTTATAATATAATAAGCATAAAAACACACACAGCAGCGACCAGAGCAGCTGTCGCAACAAAAGCGCAGGTACGATCCAGTTTCGTACTAACAACGGCCAACTACACGACTCCGACAATTTGCATAAAGTTGCTTTATTAAACAAATTCCAATCCGTTAACAAATTGTGGCCCGTTCAAACATTGCGACTGTTTACTCCATTGCTATAACACTTGTCCAAACATGGCTCGCTCTATTTCTGGAACGCCGCGAGTGATATTGTTTAATTCGTTCAACAAACACGGAAAAAATAAATATGAACTGATTACATTACTCGCCCGCTGTTGCACAATGTACTATAGTACAATTTGTTCTTTATGTGCTGACGAGTGACGTGGAATGAAGTGTTTTGTTCTCGTTGTCTCTGCGCTTGGCGGGCTCACCTACCTCGTTGCTGTAACAAGTTACAATTACTGATGTCAATGGCGATGGATCGTTTAACTCGAAGTTTCCCGCTTAGATTCCACCCGAAGATTATAGGTAAAGTTACATCTATGTTGTTTTAAAAGAGCTTACACTAAATTTGACTATAATCTTGACTATAATACCTCTAAGGACAGAGTCTAGAAGCCCTGAAGCACACTGCGACCCTTTTCTAGCCCGACTTAGCGGAAATACGGGGTTAAGTAGCCAAACCGTCGATTGAATGTTTAAAACATTTATGGTATCTGGTAGGCTGAATATATGTGATGGATTGCTTAAAACACGCATCAAATCACGGAAACGCTTGTAAAAATATGCTCATACTGACCGCGCAGACTTGTTTAACTTTAAACATCGTTTACGACGTCTTCTAATACTTGGAAATTTTCGTTAACCGAGTTTAATTGGCTAAAATTTAGTCACGACGCAGGGGATGGTAACTCAATTTCACAAACAAGAACAGTACACCTATACATACGACAACTATCTAACGGCCATTACCCTTATACCGGCTCCATGGAGATGTTTACAAGTTTCGGGTGGACCGATCGATTACGGCTGCCCGCTTTCAGTAATCAGGCCGAACATATTTTACAGACGCCTAACGCCAATGCGATTGTACCGTGTCCTATTATAACTGATGCATAATCGACGTACAGTTGACGCTCCGCGGAGCCGATAACGCGGCGCGGCGCGCCGAGCTCGTTAGTTCCGATCGGAGCCGACAGAGCGCGCTGTCCTTTGATTATGATCGTTCGCCGCCCTGATAACTATCTGGTACGCGTGGTCCGGAATTGATTAAGCGTGATTCTGTTAGGGATTCACTTTCATAGGGGCTGATGCTTTATTATTTAACATGAGAAAGGATTGTAGGTTTCGGAGTTTCATTTTTTTTTAGTCCGATCTAATATCTGACGTAGTTATTGGTTCGCTCGATCATATTGTCAGTGGAATATTTAGGTTAAAACTTGATTTTTGTAAGTGTTAGTAGAATTGTAAAAGTACCTACAGTAAGTAGCAGAGAAGATATTAATAAAACATGCCTGTTTTTTTCTTTATTACCATAAAAAGTGCAATTACGATATTTCAAAGAACTTTATCATATTTAATCACACAATTAAAACGTGATCAAGTCTAATCGTTAAATTTAAATAATGTGAATAAATTTTCCAATCAACATTAACATATTTCAATTTACAACATTTATTAGAAACGACGAATTAAATTAGGTAATCCAATAAAAATGTTGTTTGGCAACATTTTAATCTAATTAAATCAATTAAGAATTCAAAGCCTTTATCCGTGACACTGCACCGGCTTTCTACTCTAAGGCTCATTTTAGTGCCCATTTCAAGTGGCATTAAAATCATACGAATTTGTTTTTCAAAGAAAATCAGGTAAGTTGAATGAAAGTTCCAACGGCAGAAATCGCTTTATCAAATAGTTTTATTCCTCTAAAAATCACATTACAATAACATATATGTGTTTTAAAGTAATATGTAAGAGATCTTGCGTTAAAATAATTTGATTACATATAGCTATTACAAACGGCCACCTACCACATAACATCAGGCCCGTATACCCCGAAGGGATAGGCAGAGGAAAGTAGTACACTCCCTTTCAGTTACGTTTACGTCTCTTTATATAATATTAAGATACCTGCTAACCGAATTATGAAATGTTTCGTGCCAAAGAACCACGATTAACACAGTTTTATTTCAAATTATCGCTGTTATGTAACATCCTGATGATTCGCATAACATAATAAGATAATCGACCAATTTATGTATAAATTTTGTTCGTTCAAAAGTATGTCAATTTATTTCAAAATAAAAGCGACTCAGTATTCGAAACTCACGTCAGCCTTGACAAGCTGTAACGTTAGACTGTAACGCATTTATCTCATTACCAATCCCGGAATTCGCTCTGCAAGAGTTTTAAGTATTCATTGATATTATTAGTAATTACTGTATTGACTATCTGTATTTATATGA
The DNA here is from genome assembly GCA_018245875.1 of Mysoria ambigua. Taxonomy (NCBI): domain Eukaryota; kingdom Metazoa; phylum Arthropoda; class Insecta; order Lepidoptera; family Hesperiidae; genus Mysoria; species Mysoria ambigua. Next base: position 3,771 of record DWEI01002290.1, on the reverse strand, counting down.
AATTACTGCTTTTATTATTAATTGCAATTGATTAACATCAACTGCATTGCTCAATATTACAACATAAAATATCGTACGACTGACAGAATATCTATCGTATAACTAATTTTGTGTACAGATTTATTATTATTGCAGGGATTAGCATATGATTTATATGGACACGGCCTATCGTAATCGTTAGTAGCGATCGGGGGAAGCGAGTACGTTTACAATTCGTGATGTACGATTCATTATGAACCCATGTTACTCTAATTGTACAAAAAGCACAAACGATCAAGATTTTTTGTTGCTTCAATCTAAATTTTCATTAATTCGTGACGTATAGTACAGTTGTGTAACATACTTGAAAAAAATAATGGTGCATTAAAATTGCAATAAAGTTGCACTAAAGCCAATATTTATAGCGCAACTTTATATTTAGTAACGAATAAGACAAGACAGAAACGTTATAACCGTTTCTCATGCTGATTAATTATTAGATGTAAGCTTAAAATTTTACTCAAAATTAAAATCGAAATTCTAGTAATTTGGGAATGACATTACTGTGGTACTTGATCTTACATAACTTGATCCATGAAGAGGTAGGCATTTAAGTAGCTATACGAAATATATTCATACCAGTTTTCATATTCAGCTACAGTTAATACACGCTACAACCCTAACCTGAATGCAAATAGCAAGTCTAGCAACTCAGGGTTGACACTGACAGGTTCCTGTGTCTATAAAATCAGCTTACCACTCCAGGCACGCATCGCAGACACAATTACATTAGGGGAAAAGTATTCGATTCAAGTTGTCGAATGTAATGAATTTCAACGAAGCTCACAGCGCGCTAATAGGGCGCGTTGACACTGCTCCGGTTTAACCGAATTATAATATATTTTATAGTGTTTTATCAGGTGTAGCTGTGCGGTGTGAATATAGCCATTATGAACATGTACGGCACTGGAAATTGTATGCGATAAAATTTTGGAAAAACCACTTTATCTTTAAACGCCACTTTATTTTTCTACCAGACCCCTTGTCGAACCCACGTCGATATGCTGTGCGGGTTTCATTCAATGCAATGACCCTACGCAAACCATTCGAACAGTTCTATCGTTTTTTGTTCACGGCAAGCACAATAGTAAAGTATTTTAAAAAATCGCGTGTTTGACTTTTTTTTATTTCGATTTTTTTGACGGGCCCACACTCATAACCAGAGGGGTAAGGCCATTTTTTATTTCGTTTCAGTTCGCACATCGTTTTAATCGACTGGTAGAAAATGATACAAAGCGTTAAATATATTTTTTTTTAACCCAAATTTTAGGTTTATAAAGCTTGTACACATAAAACTAAGATTCACTATTTTTATTCACACTTAAAATATAAATTGAGTCAATAAAAAAATCAAGTTGTGATGTGTGTTGTTCGCAATATTCGTATTTTTTAAATTACACGATGAGAAAGCAGTTGGTCGTGATTTCGATCCGAAGATACATCTTAAGATAGACTCGCGCCCCCAAGCGATGGCTATAAAACGCCCATTCCCTCCAGTCTTGAAGATACAATGTAACGTAACAGACAATGTAACAGAATAAAACCCTCTAAGAAAAATAATATAAAGGAAGTTATTAATAAAACTCGTCATTTGTAAAATAAAATCACCTCAAATCGTACACATGAACCAAGTATCCTAGTTTTGCTTAGGATTTGAATCATTCAAATCCTTTCAATACGTTAGCAAGGGCGGTTAACCAAGGGCGGTCGCGCACGGAGGTGCTTAACTGACGTCCATCCATCACATCACATCCCATCATCATCATCATCCCGTCGTCATTTCTCTGCGCTGTACTGCATCACCTTCACCTAATCGACTTAAGTAAAAAAAAAACTTTAAACTCCCATCCAAACATGACGCACTTAGCACCTGCTAAATAAAACGAATCAAAAAGCGTACAACTTATTATGAACCTTGATTGCTTTGGTATAGGAGTTATTTTCGGTTGCCGGTAACGGCAGTTAACTAAGTCTCAGCCTTTGCCCCTTCGAATACGTGGTCCTTCGGAGCTATTACGGATTAATGACAATTATGCCTCTAGGCACCTTTTGAACTAACCCCTCAATGTTAAAGTTAGGAATTTTTGAACTTTTTTGTTTCAAACGAACAAGACAGCGTTGCATTGCAAATGAGTGTACGGGATTTAGTTACGGCTGAATTATTTTCGATGTGACATGCGATTCTATTTTAATGTGCTCATGTGAGGTTTGGATAAATAACTCGGTAAATAAAAAGAATTATGATCGCTAGTGCGTCGGGGCTCGTGTGTTTATATGGGATTCTTACATAACCGATTTAAAAAGAGCCCTTCAACTGTACCAACGTTTATTTTGTTGTCTAAATTGAGTGATCTATAAACATTTACTTTATAATAATCCAGTTATCGTTGAATATTGCAATGATTTATTCAATTCAATTCTTTCAATCGAGTTAAGTTAACTTTTTATCTACCTACTTCACTTTATACTTTTACGATATATGTTTAGTTCAAAATCCGTGCATTTAGATGAAGGATAAGTAAGTTAAGTAAGACCAATGGTTGCCAATGTTGATGTAAATGTAAACGGAAAAGGGTAATATAAAGGGAGTCTTCCAAATCGGCGTGCGTATAAAAGAATCAGAAATACGAATAAAAGAACCTCAATTTTGTAAATATAAAAATATTTCGGTTCTGCCCGACAATTTTGATAACTATATATCAATATTAATAATGACAGTTCACTTTCAATATTCGATACTGATCAGATCTGCGCTTTTCACAAACCCATTAATGCCTGCTACAAACATAATTACAATCCATTATTTACAATGTACCATTGGAGGTATGACGTCCGTCCACTATCTCATCAAACCGCCATTGTCTACCAAATTAAACACATAATAATCATAACGGCTTTGTTGCAATAATGTACCGAGCCGCCACAGAGTCTATAGCAATTAGACAGGGCGGACAGGAGAAATTACGATTTCGGTTTTTAATAATGTAATCTCAGTCAGTGACGTTAAAATACCGTTTTCGCCGGCTTACGGGAAGACAATGCAAGCCCTGTTCGTGCAGACAGGGGAGCGGCATGCGGATATCTGCAGTTGAACTCGAACAAAAGCATCTCCCACTCACAAACTTAACGCTAAATGTTGTGTATTGTGCAGAACAGAAAGAACGAAATGATAATGCAACTTTGTCGTTATATTTTCGACGGCATTATTCACTATACAACTGTCGTTCTCGACCTTTTTCTGATGAGACACCATTCGGTTGTGGTTTCGTCTTGCGATGAACCACCAGTCGTTCGATGAGGCGGTTTATTCAGCAATTTCTTTTCCCAATTCCTAAAATATTATTACGCTCCAGACGAAAATCTGCAACAAGTTATTATAATTATACTAATAATTCATAATGCATGAGTGTGAGAATGACATGGTTTTGTATGAAGCGACACTAGGAATTATCAAGGACACTAATATTACTGACAATTAAAAAATATAAAATAGAATTATCATTAAGTGAATTAAACAAGACATTTGATATTATCAAAGCTTAATTCTTGCTCGCGGTCAATTAGTGAATATTTGACTTGCTCTTTGGGTACTACGACATTTTTCTAATTTAGATTTTCTAGTGCTTGCCCGGTGTAGAGCAATAGGCTCACCACCTATTCCATAGTGGGACGTAAACGTGACCGGTGAAACGTGGGAGTGTTTTGCATTCCTCTGCCTACCTCTTCGGGGAT
>DWEI01002289.1:0-14638 GCA_018245875.1 Mysoria ambigua | reverse complement strand
CTATATAGAACTATCAAAAGCGACTGATAAAGATTCGAAGATTTCAAATTTTGTAATACTTTTATATATATATTTTTTTTTACGTAACACATTTTTTATATTGTTTTTATGACCTTAATGTACGAGGTTCCAGCCTGTTGTGAACAACGTCTTCGGGCCCTTTGTAGAATATTCACTGACAATTTGTGTTACTGACGGCGAAATTTTTATTTCGGATTCGTAACAGAATGAATTAAGTTCGTTGTACAATTAATGTATAAATGTTCCATGTATCTAACTTCTAAAGGGGACACTTTCTTTCCAAAAGGTAAAGTGGCATAGGACATGGTTACATAAGGTATGTTTTCTATGCCAAACGGCGATGTTTTATCAAATATGAAAACTGTACCCACGAACTGCCATAATGCAGTCTCCAAGTTGCGAGCCGTGTTGTTGAACCAAAACGTTCATTTTTATTAGTCTCGCATAGTTTGTGCCCGAGGCATGTATCCATATTCGCTTTATGGTGCACGTGACTAAGTTCGTGAACGGAATGACTGAACCCATTCGGCGTTCATTTTCATTTCTACGTTCATTCATCGTTACGGTCACCTCACTTTGATTGCAACATTTACTTCTATGGAATATATACTTATAACTACACTGCAATAAGCAGTATAATTATTTGTTTTCAAATATTTTTAATGCTATGGTAATTATTTTATGTTCATACGAGTCAAAATTAAAAGGAAATCATTTTTTAATTGAAAGATATTTTGTGACCACGATAAGTATTTCCCACAATACAGCATCACTATACGATTTGAACCTACATATAACGCATGATATGCGATACTCTATTTTATAAGATCCTCAAAAATATTGCAAATCTTTATTAATATCAAATTAAATTATTGAAATAAATAAATATCCGTAATATTAGCGAAACGCCTGACAAGACGAATAAAGCTGTCTCACGATTAACTATTCACTGGTAAATGTACGAGCAATATTAAAATCATATGAAGCGTTTATCATATACAACATCGTTATCAACATCTGTGCGCGATACACGCTGACGAATTGAATAAGTGAAGACTTTATGAAAGCTTTAAGCTCCGCATTCAATGAAACGGCGAGCTATTTCCGTAGCGGTTTCAAACGATACTGCACCGCAAAACGCAAAGAAAACTTTAGCTCGAACCGCCTTTGGGTTGCCGCATGCGACGTGTTAGCGGAGCTGACTGTTTACGATGTACGTAAAACTACACTCATAGTTTTACGCGTTGTCGTCATCAGTTCCTTCATGTCAATCTAGGACAACATTCTCTGCACGGTATGAAAAGGTGTACGGCTACACATATATGGTCAATAGATTCATCCGCTCGGCAACAATGCATTATATGCCCGTCAGTTCATGGGCTATTCCAAAAAAGATAGCCTTAAGTGGATTGACCATTCTATTGAAAAGTGGTCATTTGTGTAATTCTGTATCTATTCTGTATTTTCAAGAGAAGAACGAGAAGTTACGAGACACATCCATAAAGACAAATGTAAACATTATGAAAATCTAAGGAGAAGATAACAGTATGATACATAATGTTCCAGGAAACAGGTACAATGAGATGTAAACTTGCGCTGACGTGGTCAATACTTTCGTCTTTCCTTCAATGAAGTGTATGTTTGTATGTTTAGATTCAAATATTAAATAAACAGAAGTTATTTAATATCCCAATATTAATATATAATCTTAATCGTAAACGTAACCAGTGGATCGTGGGAATGTTCTGCATTCCTCTGCCTACCCCTTCCGGGATTACAGGCGTGAAGTTACGTTTTTTTAATATATAATCTTACACATGGTTACAATGATACAATAGTGTTTGCTGGTTCGATGGTTATTTGATAAAATCAACTAATTTGACGCGTTGCTAATGTTACCTTTTATAGACAGAATAGGAAAGAAAAGCTTATAATATATCAGAAATATGGGAATTATTAAAATAGGAACAATTAAGAGGTTATAATTAATAATAATACAATTATGTAACAGAATATTACTGAAAACGAATGTTTAATTCACTACATGAACTGAAATTTTCATTTCCATGATTAATCCATTTTATACCTTACTATGACCCTAATTGAGACGAGAATAAATTAATTCCAACTTTGGAACAAAGGGATTTGAAAGGGAAAATGTTACTGCCGTTGATTACAATCATTAGTCAAATTTTTGACGATGTGAAAAGTTTATCTAAATAAATTATATGATATCATATGTACTCGTACCTACCTACTTTTCAATAATACGTGTAGTATTCAGGTTCAAGTATTGAAATTCATCTCTGAGATGTTCTTAGAACTCTGTGACACAAAGGAACTACAAATTAATTATATTTCAATGTTTTAAGGACTATTTTAATATCGCAAAGGTAAAAAAAATCTCCTGTACACAGTTGCCACATTGGATAAGGCAATATTTGAGATTAAAACGTTTCAAACGGCTGTGTAATATGTACTTAGGAAATACAACCTCGGTAAAAAGAGAACAAAAACATAATTTAAAATAACAGTTAAACAAATTTCACTCAGCTAATAAACGTTTTAGTCAAACTCGAACACTGTATCAACTTCCCTTACATCAAAAAGCAATAAAGATTAACAATAAAAGTAGGATTACTCTTAATGGGATATTTTTATGACGTAATCCTCCAAATAATTACTAGTAACTAATCTGTGCGAAATCCCGTTAATACGAGTTAAGTAGAACCAAATGTAATCGTAACTTTCGAGTCTAGCACGAACTTACTCATCGCACGTTTTACTTATAAAACGACATCACGAAGTTCGTAGGTTCGCTGCTTGCATACACATTTTGATACTTACCTGAAACAAAAAACAAATTTATATTAATCGTGTCATTCATATTAATGCCCTTAAATCAATGTAGAAAATGCGAAAGAAATTGGCCTACCTTATCCCGATTGGGTAGCCTCTACCTATCGTATCGTACCCCTAGCAAAGAATATCCCATGGCACATAATATATTTTCACGTTAATACTAATTTTAGTACAGATTGATTGATTAATGACAGATTGATTAATGACAGTTTTAACTTCCGAAAGGAACAATTTTGATAAAAACAGTTTTTAAAAATTGGAATGGAGGATTAAAAATAATATCGATAATGTAGCTTAAATTTTCAAGCACACTAAGTTAATAAGAATTAATTACAAATAATTGTAACAAAATCATTTCAATTATTATTAACATTATCATTATCATTTTTTACGATCTTAATATAAACAATCATCAATCAACGATAGCAGTAGCATTAAAAGGTGTGAGTGTAGCATTTTAAGAGTTAAACTAATCATTAACACATTGATCCTTCCCTTTAATTCCCATAAATGATCAGTAGTTGCTGACCGAAAAGTTCCGATCCCTATATAAATTCGCTCCCAAGCAACGACACTGAACATGATGAACGAACGTGGGCAGACGTCGAAATTACGGAGCGTTTGTGGCCGAGCTCAACTTACAAAATCCTTGGAGAAACTCGGAAAAAAGATTTGTGAACGCACGGAAAACTGCTTAATAAAAAGGGGAACCGGACGAACAAGTATTAAGTGAGAAAGCCTTTGTGGCAGTACGTTTTGTTTGTTCGTTAATCTGCTGTTATCGCTAAATCAAAAAAGCCTTTTGGGAACCGAGATCGTTAGCGAGGTCATAGGATTTTAGCGCCAAATGTGCCTGTTACATTGAAACCTTACAGTTTTATTGTTTTTCTTTCACACGCGACATCAAATAATTCCAACTACGTTTTTAACCTGTTGATCTATCATAGATACCTTTCTCCGTATCAAAACACAGTCGACTCGTACCTTCGAGCCTGTAATCCCCGAAGAGGTAGGAAGAAGAATGAAGTATACTCCCACGTTTCACCAGGCACGTTTACGTTACACTATGGAATAGGCGGTGAGTCTATTGTTATACACCAGACACATTTTCCACACTCCGCGCCAATATTAGAAAATCAAAATTTGATAGAGCCCAACACGAGATTCGAAATCAGGACCTCCCTACTGAGCGTCCCGCTACCCACTAACACGAATCTACTACCAACTGGCAGTCAATATATCAGAATCCTACGTCTAAAAGCTCACGGTTTCTATCTATGCAATTCTTACTAGAAAGCATCCATTTTTTTCCGTAGTCCATATAATGCCGTTTCCTCAACCGTATTCCAATTCATTGTTTGGATGGTGGTAAATTATTCTACCTATACATGTACCCATACATAGTTCACACTATTGGACTTTCTTGAATTCATCCGTATACTGACATGTCTCATCGTATCTTATCATTCTTCCTTTTCGTCAATTATCGGAATAATTGATTATAAAAGTTTAATATCCATAGCACATTTCCAATTCGCAGTAAATAAATTAGACATCGTTTTTTGAACTCCGAATTCATATTATAAATTAATAACAAAAATTCACGCATTCCACAAACCAGTTATTTAGAATAACCACTGAGCGTATTATAATATTTAGTCAGCGCTAACACTTCGGCGGCTGACTGGCGCCGTAATATGAGTATCATATACGCTACACACAAGCATCGAGAGAGTAATCCCCTTTCATATTTATTAAGATGTCGCCTCGAAGCTTATCGTACTGATGGGAAACATAAAATTAGTTGTGTTTAATTACATATACAAATAAGAAAAATATTTTTACTCATTTATATCTTTGTATAATAATTTTTAAGGATTCAAAAACAATCACGCCATATAAATGTACCCTATTGAGAGCATCGAACATATTTTGACTTTGCTTTGATTTTGACGTTTATGAATCACTCGTGGTGCAAATTATGTGACACTATAGTTCCAATACAACAGACATAAGGATAGTGGCACACAATTTACTCTGCAAAATATCGTAAAATTGTTATATAACGAAAAATTTTCAAAAATAACAATAATGTTTTTGTTTCAATTAATTCTATAAATGTTTTCAAAATATGTTATTTACGAGAATATCAACACCATACCATTACTGGCCCATTGAGTTAGCAATACAATAATCTTCACCAAACCCTCTTAAACCAAAAAGTATACGAACAGTAAGAAATATGTTAACCTATCATTTATTCTACACAAAGAAAACAAGCACTTTTTACCACACTTTTTGATATAACAATGTTTCTTTATGACAAAGTAAGAACTTTGCATCGAAACAAGAAATTTAATCAACCGGAGTTGTGAGACAGACGACTAAATCATTTAATCCGCAATAAACTGACACCGAGCGTATCTTATTCAGATTAGATCTATCTGGACCAAATAAATGGTTTCAGCGGCTGTAATAGCATCAGCTAAACGATCCTTGTCTCGCTGTTAACCAAATTAGTCCCGTGTTCGATTTAAATTTAGCGATTGCCAATTATGTGTTTCAACAATCAGAGTTGCTCAAATTTAGGAATAGTAAACGATAACTTTAATATTGGATGCCCATGCCTTTCCCTGAACGGGTCGTAAACCTGATGTAATTACAAAGTAGAAGACACTATGTCTACCCATGTAGCCAGCGCTCTTTATGATGTGATTGTAATAGAGATATTACTTACGGACAAATTTCCATAAACGATGTAGTCACGTCAGTATTGTTGGCTAGTAATTCGCACATATGTAACCGATTCTGAAAAAGTATTACTTAATTTTTGTAACTTAAAATTCCCTAATTCAGAGTCTGTATTTGAGTTAAGTGTATAGCAACAGGCTCACCTACACCCCCTATTACGTTAGACCAATATAACTGATGAAAAGTGGAATTTTCAACACTCTTCTGGAGAAACAGGCGTGATATTAAGTTACATAAACAGAGCTCCTTAAAGTTTTTATGATGTGCAAGCATTGTATCATAACTGAGATATATCGGAAGAAACAACGTATATGAAACAAGATATCCTTCCAACATTCGGAATTACAAAATTGCGTAACACAGCTCGTACTAGCAAATTGCCTATTCTCATTTTAAATGGAATAATACGAGTCCAAACCCTGCCAAACTGTACTGCAGCACATTTAGCAAAAAACTTGGCAATAAGGATACTGTCTTGGCAATAGGTATGTCTGTGCTCCAGTTGCCTACTTGGCGAGGTCAGAAACCGGGCCGATAATAATAATTTTAGGAAACTTTCTCAGTCCGCTCAATAAACGTTTAAGGTGGGTCGGAGATACAACGAGATAAAGCGGAAATACCTCGTTATGGTAATCGTTTTGAATTTATTAGGAGGAAATGTTTTGCTCTTTAATCCTACACTTCTTATTTGGGAAAAACAAATGACCGGTACCTATAAATTCATTTCAAACTGGATAATCCCAATCGCACTGTATATAATTATTGTATATTTTTGGATCAATAAAACTGAATTTTGAACTTGAATACAGACGTCAGAAATCATTTGAAGCGGCGTAAACGTACGAAGACACAAACATATAAATGTATAAAAAACACGTCAGGACTGTAGGATACAAATATTAGGCATTATGTATTCTCTGCCTACTCCGTAAGAGACTAGCAACACGATTAAATAATAATAACTCATGAAACATCTATGTATATTTTTAAAATATTTACCCGCGGCAACGACTTAAAGGACCACAAGTATTTTCATACATTTAAGTACATGCACTCGTATGTAGAGGACCTGTTAACGACAAGTTTAATGAGATTGACCACTGAGCTGGACGTGGACTTATTATTCAAATGTGACAAACATTTGTATAATTTTTGAAAATGTATATAATAAATTGTGTATAATTGTAGAAAAATTATAACACTGCTCACACGCTTCTGCTAATATAACTGCCATTTAAACTCAAAGTACTAACATCGAAACGTATTTCAGTCTCGAAAGTCGAGCACACCCAATTATCACTTTGAAGACTGACGTAACGAATGCGATCTCCACTAGTGACTTCATTTTCATGTATAGACGCCCAACTAAATCCACGCCCGTACCGGTAACACTTAATTTCCTGGAAAACGACTATTTAAATACTATTTTACTATACAGAACTACGCTGTGCGTGAACCTCGATAAAAACCAAATAAAACAAATTAAGTAACGAAGCAAAAGTAATTTAAATAAACAACGACTCATTATAGAGTACTTACTCAATGAAATTAATCTATCAGAGATACGCATCGGTAAGGTAATAAAGTTCCAAACGCCACTAGAAATTCCACGCTCGTTGCCGAATTCACGCGACTTGGTCACGTGCTCAACTACTGTGACATTCCGTTTTATGGTCAGTTCACAGCTAAAGATGACGGATAAAAACTTAAACTAGTTATATTTCTAATGACTGTCTCGTTAGTCGAGGAGTTGCACGCGCAGCTGTTGTTCAAGGAGTCCTTGGTTCGATCCTCGAATCGCGTACTAACGGGTTTTTCTAACTTGAAATTCCTAATAGTGGAGTGGAGATTTTTATCCCTTGACGCTCGCTTATCTGGCGCGACGATGCTATATAAAATACAAGTGAAAAAATTTACATACGTGTATAAATTTAGGGTGACAAGTATAGAATTAAACGTAACAAAACGTTACATCGCACCCGTAATTTCCGAGGGGTTATGCAGAGGAGTGTAGCACACTCCTACATTTCACCGGTTACGTTTGCGTCCCAATATGGAATAGGTGGTGAGCATATTACCATAAACCGGGCACATTTGCAGCCTCCATGCCACTTTACGTATAATAAATAGTACATTAATTATCTATTTGACTTTGATGGACCAATTATTTATAATTATTTATAGGAAAGAGTAAAAATGCACGGGCTTCGCAATTCTGAAGAGCAATTTCGTATACAAATACAATAAAGATTGGCATTCAGTACAATGGTAGGCATTGTCATTGAACTTTATTTACACAATAAAATGATTTAAAACCATTCATTTTTTCGCTTAATTATTTCCTGAAAAAGCCGACTGTAATTCATCAGTATGCATCGCTGAGTTTCTGAACAACCAATTAAACTAGTATGCCGATTTATTTAAAAAAAACATCTATCGCTTGAAACAGTATCGTATATCGAATATAAATGTAATAATGTTTTTTTATGTACTATATAATGAGCAATTATTAAAGTTACATTTCACTTACCATGAGAGGTTGTAAATTTTAGGCTGTCGTTGTATCATTTTTAAAATTGTATATGTAATGATATTGGACAAATCGTAACTAGCCATTCCTGCATGTTTTTTTGACAAATTAATTTAAGCAAAATAAATAAAGGTACAATCATTATCAATGTAACCTTGAACTTCATAGGACGTAAAAAATACTATAAAATGAAGTTATACAAATAACACAATACTTCTGAGAAAAGTATTTATTACTAAAAAAAAACCCCTATGATGTTTATTAACAGGTGTTTCAAAACGGTAAGGTAAACGGTAGGGTCTGCCCTCATAATTCATGATCTAACTGATAAATATATCGTAACTTGTGACACCAAACACTGCCATTTGGTTACAACGAAACACATTACATTTAAATCAATAAGAGCAAAGGTGGTGCGTAAATAATTTTCTATTCATACGCATTTATTAGCGTATTTATGCTTCAGTAATTTTAATCTTAATCGAAATGAACGATAACGTTCCTCTGTGGGCGCTCAAGCACTCCGCAGGAGCGATCGAGAGCCCCAAGGAAATTAGGAATGGTGAGACACTATGAAGATAAAATAATTTAAAACCATAAAAACATAGTATTTTCATATATTTGGAACTATAATGATATGCCTAGGTACTGTCGCATTGAAGATTTAATATTTGAGTAATATTAGAAGTAGGGCATGATCCGTCGAAACAATAGTTTCGTTGAGTATTTTAGATAGAATACCTTAAATATAGCTATTATAATGTTGACTGCTTTAGACGTATGAATAAAACATTCCACGATTCATTACCGACATAATTTAAATGCTTTCTTATTAATACGAACATAATATTGGATCAATCATTTATATCGATGTAAAATATGTTTTTATCACGTAATAAAAAAATCTAGCGATACGTTAATAAATATTAATAAATGAACCAGTAAAACACGTTCTGTAATTACGTTTATGGTTCCAAGTGAAACAAAAAAATACGTTCATAAGTCATATTAAGGGTCATAATGAAAATTACGCGGCAACACGATACCCCGCGGCGAAACCGCGATTGTGTGTTTTCCTCATAATAAATCAATTTTAATGCCGAAATATATTGTTATTAAACAATGTACCAAATCGATACCTGCAACATTTACGTAAATGTTTAAATGTTTAACGCTTTTAAAATATCCCGTTGGTTAAGAGTACAAAGAATACTTAATTGTAAATTTAAGGATTTATATTATTTTACTGATATGATAATATGTCTGGTTTAAGCCAATCCACTAACCAAACAAGCACTTAAAGAAGGTAAGGATTCTATTAGTAGATACTAATGCTAACACTCCCCTGCTTAGCCCTTCGGGAGAATACAGCTGTGACGGTGTTTGATGTTATTAGTGCTACTGGCATGGAAATGGCCTAAATTCCACCGTATTTAAAGTACATTATTTAAAATAAAGGAAAATGGAACCTCTATAAATCTTTACTTCGCGTCACTGGGGAACGAAGATTTCTCTTTCAGTATTTATAGATAGATTCACAGTTTGTGACGATGTAATTAAAACACTATGGCATTTATTATCATTACTTTAATAAACCACGCAGTCACATTACCCTATCTAGATATCTTTATGTTAAGTAGACCACGGAGCATCGTTAGCTTGTCTCAACATCTTTGTCATGTAGTTATTCCTTAACAGATTGAAATATTAATGAATGCAAACCAACGACTTGTCACAACATCAACGAACTTGCCATTGAAAAGGGTTATAAATTAATTACTTAACTGGCCATTGTGCAAGATTATTTTTCGCACCAGTGGCGTCCTTCGGCGAGATAATCGTCGACAGTCACTCGGCAAACAATCGCCTCTTCCTGAGATTTTCTATCACAAAAACGCGAGGATATTTAAATTTACATACCCATGTACACACCACAAAACTCACGACAATAATACTGACATCTGTCAAAACACACATACTAAGGTACACATTTAAAGAATGTCCCTAAGCTATGTATTTCGTCCGGAATTATTACGAAAATACCTAGTTCCACTTCCAATCTGCGTAGTTTCGAAAATAGAAATAGAAAAAACATAAAAGGAACTAATTTTAAACTTTTAACTCTGAACCCGAAACATTTCTCATTTCTCCGCAGGCACTTATCCAGAAAAGCTGAAATAATGATTCCTCTCTCCTCGTTGCTATCCACTACACTTGGGTATTTAAACGTAAAAAAATCAAATGATTCCATCTTTTAAATTTAGACACTACTTCATCGGCCTAATGGTTGCTAGCGAGACTGACGAACAAGAGATCGTTGATTCGATTCTCGGGTCAGGCAAGGAGTTATTGGGTATTTCTAAATGAAAATTTCTAATAATACCATGGAGTTTGGCTTTGTATCCGGTGTAAAGCCATAGGCTCACTACCATTCCACGGTGAGACGAATAACGCAAGTCATAAATGCGCGAATGTACTATTTCCCTGTCTACCCGCTCGGAGAATTAAAGACATAATTTTACGTTCTGCATATTAAAATTAAACATTAATATCAATATACATAACCCATGAAAGTATAGGTTACACCAAATCCGCTAATCTTAAGCACATACAATTTAAAATGCTACGTGATTACATCGTTGTCTCATGTCCCAGATCCACCAAGGAGACCAAGCCGTTTGCACATACGACCGAACCGCAGCTGACCTCCAGTTTATTAGCTGTATTACCGTTACATACAAACAAAAATATTGCTGGTATGGCCTTTTTTATCTATACCTATAAATAAAAGCGTCTGTCCGTAACATCAATATAAAAGCTATTTTAATGAGTACACGTTAAAGTATATACAGTACGTATAATAAAAATGCAATTTTAAATATTTTTATGGCCACCTTACCGTTTCGGGTAACCGCCGGAACTCCGGACATCTACAGACAGATGACTGATGTTATAAGAAGTAACTTATGGTATTTTTATTTTTTTCCAAGCGAACGAAATCGCGGGCGCAACAAGCTATGTAATAAATACAGAACCAATTCAAACTATACACCCTTCTTGTATTTTTAGGATTGCTTGCTTTGATTAACTTATCAACACTATTTTATCTGATATTCAATTAATTTCAACATAAAATTTTATTTATACATATATATAATGCTTATCTCCATTACATTTTATCGACTTTCAAATAATCATAACCGTTAAACATTGTTCAAAATTTTATTATGTTTCAAGTCGCTTTTTAATGTTAAACTATGTACTATATTCCTAAACTTCACGTTTAACTGCCATCAACTGCAGATGTTCAATTAATCTTTATCGTCATGATTATGATGTCCTCGGTAAATAATAAAACATTAAGGTCACACTATAACATATTGGTTAAGTACACATAAGGAAAACTTAGCACAAGACCACTGAGACCACTGAGACCACGCTCTGCAATGAGAGGTGTGGAAATTTCCTCGTGCATTTTTTGCCTACACCGTTATAGCAAAACAAACGTATTAGTTGTTAAAATGCATAAATGACGTTGGTACGTAACAGTCCCGGGATTTTAATCCATCCATCCAATCTATTATAGTATCAAGTGATATTTTCGAAGGAGTAGATAGAAGAAAGTAGTGCAATCGCATGTTACATACACCAGTTACGTTTACGTTCCACTATGAGACCTGGCACACGTTCAAATTCTGAGCCAGTACCAAAAATTATAAATAAAAATATATCCAACGGTAGCCGACCCGGGATTTCAAACTAGGACCTGTGTATTGACAGTCGCGATCGCAAGCACTCGGCCAAAAAGGCAGTCAACGTAAACTCATCGTCAACGTGATATTTTCAAAAATATAAGTTTGAAATAGTGTGTTTCAATAGCGGAATATTTTAAATCCACGTTAACATCAACTCCTCAGAGGCACGGCGCCAGTGCAATATATTCAAGCATCGTATTTTCAGAATTTCGCACATGTTTTATAAGAGCAATCAACTGAATGTGTGCAGCGTACTCTTTACACTTGACTGGAAATCAAAGCTTCTCTACATAGGTGTATATATTTTCACTTCCGGCCGCATACATTCCTATTTGAATACGGCAACTTCGTCAAACAGCATCATGGAAATGTTTTCAGGTATCACGCGGATATTAAAAAAAAAGAAAAAAATATCATTAAAACAGAGTCGAGGTATATCAATAGAATTTGTTGGAATGAAAACTATTAAGATCCATTTGTAATGTCAGCATAACTCATTCGAACGATATAAACTCGTAATGTGCGCTGACCATTTTCGAAACGATTCGTTTATACGAGTTATTAACCTTTAATCCTACACTTGCGTCATCGAGTATAGCACAGATTCGTGAGTGTGAAGTGTGTGTGAAATATACAGTGAGAATCACAAAGTTTTACAGAAATACGGCACCGTACCTAACCTAAGACCCACTACGTAATATCTAATACCCACAACTCAAGGTGGCATACTTCATTAGATTACATCATATTATATTTTCAGTCTGATATACCAGATTAAAGTATGTACATATATCTCAAAATTTTTAATGGACAAAATAGCCAGCGACGATTAAATAATCAGTGACGAAATTTTAATATACAAAATAAATAATTAAATCATACATGTAATCAGCAATAAAATATTGAGCAAAAATTTCACAATAATTTAATGCACAATATAAGAATCAAGGCAAGGTAAATTCACATAGATTAATAACGATATATTTCCGTGTGCGCTAATTAATGGTTGAAATGACACGAGCGGCTTCGGCGACACGTATTTCGTGACATGCGACGACGCGGTGAAAAGCGCATCAGTCAACGTCCACTCTCGTTATGTAACTTCATAACGACGCATTCGGTTAATTATGTTTCCTTTTCCTTATACGCTAGCACAACGGCCGGACGATTTGTTTTCATACGACCATTGCGAGCAAAATGTCGTGGCGTCATAGCGAGTTGCACTTTGAATGGACTATTACTCGAGAGTGATGGACAGAGCGAAGACGTGACACGACAGTTAAAGGAGCCGTTGTCTACATATCTACGGTGATAACACTTATAATAGAATTACCATGTGTGGTAAATCACGCTAGTGGGTAATTCAACGAGAATCATCTTATATTTTTCCTTTAATATCTCAAAGTAGTTTCAATGTTTGATATTTATTACCTACATCATTCGCGTAATGCCTGTTAAAACGTAACACAAATGGTATGACTTTTTTAAACTAGATATACATATACATACATACATACATACATACCTTTACGCCGGGTCGGTTACGGGGTAGGCAGAGAGCACGGAGTGCCAAATATCTCTATCCTCACAGACCTGCCGCGCCTCCTCCACATTCATAACTCTTTTCATACATGCACACCGGTTTCGGATAACATATATTATAATATTGATATTATTGGCAAAACTAGGAGGGGGTGGAGGGGGGTATGTCTAGCAGCTTACTGAGACTGGCTGACGATGGTGACAATGAGTACACTGAATCAAAGAGCTACACAGTCCACACAATATAGGTGAATGGAGACACTAATCTCAAATGAGACATACTATGTACTTGAAATCGGACACAATGTGTTGTTATCCTACGAGACGAAATTGGTAAGCCATATAGCATACGGGCATTTAAAGAGTGAATACGTATATAAGTCTACTTCGTCGAATCGACAGCTGATCGTAAATGATCGGCCATCATGTTGAAAGCATTAGTCGCAATGTCCAGGGTGCGCCGGGCAGTATGTATATGTTCGTAATATCTCATAGTCGTCTCATAGTCGCCGCTCGCGTAAGCTCGTTTCATGCACCCCACGTACATAAGTAAGTATATACTTTACAATATAATAACTATAATAGATAACAGTTGCAATAAGTTAAATAGAACCAACATTACATTGACAGATGTCTATATCACTCCCACGGAACAAATCACAGAACTTTAAGACGTGTAGTAAATGAAAATAATTTATTATGGATCAACTCCTTCCACTAACATCTGAACACAAACCAGGCAGAGCCGGTACAATAGTAACCAGACAACACACAAACTGTACACATTCACATGTATGGTTATAAAAAAATATTTACAGACAGCCACAAAACAAAGAATCGTGCTCATTACAAGAACATTTGTCCTCGTCCAGAGTTGAACCTGCAACCGTCAGCTCAGCGATCGGGGTCACACACCGTCATAACAATAAACCAGTCATGCGATTTATTCACGTAACTACACGCCTGTAATTCCTGAAGACGTAGGCAGAGGAATGCGAAACATTTTGAACAGTCACGTTTACGTCTTACTATGGAATAGGTGGTGAGTCTATTGCCATGCATCTAGAAAACCTAAAGCACTAGTAGAAAATCTAAATTAGAATTTTATTGTAGTGCTCGACCCGCGAATCGAACCCTAGAACTGATGATCAGCAGTCGCACTTGCAACCAACACGAC
>DWEI01002288.1:0-14638 GCA_018245875.1 Mysoria ambigua | reverse complement strand
AATATATGAAACAATTCAAAGCTAACAATATTTATTCGTCCATTAAGAATTATGTTAGATATATATTTAATATGTATGTTTACATACATACATACATATCTTCACGCCGGGTCCCTTACGGGGTAGGCAGAGAGCATATATTTATTAAAATTATATATATTTGTATATATATCTAACACACACCATAAATGCATTTCTTTATTATCTGTTCCGGTCACGGTCCTATATCTACTTAAAACACATGCCGCACGTGAAAAGTGTGAATACGACACCGCTTTGCCTACCCCTTTGGGAGAGTAAAAGCGTGATTTTATATCATGGCAAGTTCCTTATGTAGTAGACAGACAGCGCCGATTGTCACATCTGATTCTTATGTTATACAAGGTTCTGAATTGATTATACTTATACATTAAGCTATAAAACTTTATTTATTGTTATTTCATCGATTAAAATATTGATAATAATCTAACAATTTATGTTCGGCATAAAACATAGCCACCGTCGCATTATGTAATAAAATAAGCATTCATAGATTATTGCAACGATTAAAATCGTGAAGTACCTACGCTCGATGTCGTATCGTACGTTTGTGATATTTTCCACTCGGGTGTATCTTAGATTTTATTGTCGGCGAGTTACCGTAGATTGCTCATATTTCATTGCACAACGCACCTGCGCCCACGTCCAGTTTCGCTATGGAAATGGAAGTTTTTACGTGCGGAAATGTTTCAATCGCGCATTAATACGTGACTTGTTTCGTATCAGTTGAACGTTTACTGTATCCATGGATACCATGTCGAACAGTGATGCCCTGTTCAAATATTATTAATTGTAACTCATTTATTTATACATATATGCGCTGACGCTTTTCAGCAAGACTGTACGTCTGACACAAGAGCAAGACACGACATGTAATACGCCCGCTTATGTTTTAACGGGGGAATCGTGTGGGTGTACTAGACATCTCTGCCTATCCCTTCGAGGAAATACAGCCGTGATGTTACGTACATCTGTTTAACTCGTCCAAAGTACACTGTAGATATATTGTCTTCAAGGAATCGAAAGTTCATGTCAAAGTCTCAATTTTATTCGGTTTTTTGTATAAGCCTCGTTGGTCTCTTTGGTTGCAGGTGCGACTGCCGATGGGAGGTCCCGGGTTCGATTACCGGGTCGAACACTACAAAAATTTTCTAATTCAGATTTTCTAGTAGTGGTTCGGAGTCTGGATATACGCCCGATGCATGGCTCACCACCTATTCCATAGTCGGACGTAATCGTAACTGGTGAATCGTGGGAATGTTTTGCATTACTCTGCCTGCCCTTTCGGGGATTACAGGCGTGAAGTTACGTTACGTATTCTGTATAAGACATTGAAATATTTTTGCACCCTAGAAAATGTCCTCAGCTCGCAGCCAGTATTACGAGTAACAGTGATATCTTACAAATACACACGAGCGGTGTAAATTTGTGTTTCATATGTTGGTTACAGACGCGTGCCTGAGGTGCCAAGGCGAGAGCAAGAAGGATTCGTACGGCAAGCAAGACTGCGTGGTGGTGTGGGGCGAGTGCAATCACAGTTTCCACTTCTGCTGCATGTCGCTGTGGGTGAAGCAGAACAACAGGTGTCCGTTGTGCCAGCAGGAGTGGTCGATCCAGCGCATGGGGAAATGAGCAGACGTCGACGGGGCCGTTGGTGTGTGCGTTCCTGGATATGTTGCAATAAATCATTAGATTATGTACGGCGATGTAGTTTTATTTATTACACTGTGACACATTACACCTTTTTATGATATATTTTGATAACTGTTAGAGGATAAAGGCGTTGTACACATTACTTCTAGTAAATTTGTAAAGTAATTAATCTATTTCTTCTAACACGACCAAAGTAATTCAATCCGATCTTAGAAATGTATAAAAAAGGGGAATAACTAAATGAACTTGTATTGGTTACATGTTCGTATATTTTTATTATTCTAAACAAATTGAAATATTTTAACGCCTGTTATTCCCAAAGGGGTGGGCAGAGGAAAACAGTGGGTACTCGCACTTGACACCAATGATATACGGCCCATCGAATAGATGGGTTCGAATCAATTGCCATACACAAGGCACAAATCCAAACCCCGCGATAATGCTGGGGATTTCAAATGAGAAAAACCCAATAATACTTCACTATTTAATAATAATAAATGGTTTACGCGTGATTTATTAATTTCCTACAATGTTTTAAGATGAGGAAAGCTATGAGGAAACTTGCGGAAGAACATTGCAGGAACAGTGGCTAGAGGATGTTATTTCCTTCTTGAGGTCAGTCTTCATAATTGAGTCATCTTTACTGTGTTTTAGAATGATAACATTAAATAAAGGCCATATATAATACAACTAATATTTTTTTCTTTATTTACAATATACCTGTAACATAATTGATGAAACGTGGGGATACTATTCCTTTTGGGTAAATACAAGCGTGATGTTCTACTTTAAATAATTCCTTACAACAGAAATGAACATAATGAACACACATTGTAGAGTAGCAGGCCATACTCCAGCTACACTTACATCATCTGCGATCCTAATCAAATGTGTACCTGGAGCTATTAGAAAAAAAACCTTCGAAGAACGCCCTCGTAATCAGCAAGACGCTCAAGGAAAGTGATCATTGCCACGACTGCAGAGGCGAGTGCTATGATTAGCGTTGTTGGACTAGGTCTGGACGACAGAGCGTTACTCCCCACGCGTGTCTATAAATAGCAGCCGCGCCGAGCCGAGGGCGTGTTAGCCAGGAGAGCAGCACGTCTGGCAGTGCTCCCTATATGTTTAATTATAGACATTATTATGCAATATATAACGTGCCGGCTGGTGCTATGTGGCCAATGAACTGTACACGTCTGATGAATGAAGTAATAATATAAGTGGAATAAAAAGAAAGCGATGGAGGATTTCTCGAGTTTTGCTCTTTAATTACATCATATTTAATCGTTTTACCATTCCACCGTTGATCGCAAAACTTATCTTGAAATAAATTTAGATAGACATACGTGTATAAACACGAATAGAAAACAATCCAGGTTTGTCTACTATACTAGACGATTGTTTAAGCAAGCTTCACTCCCCTGACAGAACATAAGGGAGTAATATTGTGCTTTTAGTAGTATTAGCACGAGTAATTAAGCAATTTTCATTCATCGTTACAGCAAATGGCATTGTTATTTGAAAAAAATAGTAAAACCGATCAATTTATATAGTCTGCTCTCCTATATAGACCAAATACGTGAGATAATAGCGGCTGAGGAAGGGGTCTGAAATATCCGAAAGCGTAGTCCAAATAAGAAAAGATTGGCAAATGGAGTAGAGGCTAGTTGGGTATGGAACGATTCGTGTACGTGGCACATTGTGCTCTCTGCCTACTCCATAAAGGACCAGGTATGAAGATATTATAATGTATATAAATATACAATTAAAAAGATATATAATCTGGTTGTTCTTGCACGCGGTCTATTCCCAGTCACGTACTCGTGTACGAGAGTGACGTCACGTAGTGTGTAATGCGATCCAAATAATTGTGACGTGGGGCCCCTTGTGCAATCTACTCCAGAGCTATCTGGATTGCTCACAGCAATATCACAGACTTAATTATTTATGCCTTCATATAAGTATCACAAACAATAGTGACGTGTGAAGATGAGTAATATGTTGGCTTGTAACGCATCGCATTCCAGAGAATTGAGTGACTGAAAAATGTATTGCTAGCATTGGTCTTTACACTTTGTTGATTGTATTATGACACTTGTATGCGCTTGATTATACTTGAGAAAAAAGCACTAAAGAAGCGTGATGTTTATATACAAGTTTGTAACATAAGACACGAGTATTCCGTTCACCTCACACTGCCGTCGGGCACGCGAAAACTAATCATTGTAATTAATCACATACTCGCAAATATCCATTCATCATAATCAGTGTGAAATAAATTCCGTGTCTTGTCGTGAATTGTTTGTATAAGGGTAATTGAAAACACGACAACGCGCTATCATCATTCGACAAACTTGACGCAGTTCACTGTAAAACAATGTCCCGTTTCTTTTTATCAAAAGTAGTTATACCAAAATTATATTTAAGCATCATTATTGCAATAAAAGAAATTGTTTATTAACGAACAAAATATAGTAAAGCAGAAAAATAATGCATTACTTGACATGAAATATAGACATCTTAGTTCCATTTTAATGTGATCAATTTCAAGGTGATAGTAATAATCCCTCACCCTCCTTCTTACCCGTGCGGTGTTAATAGGTTACCAGTAAATTGTCTGTTTCCTCCACACTTTAAC
This sequence comes from Mysoria ambigua, assembly GCA_018245875.1. Classification (NCBI taxonomy): domain Eukaryota; kingdom Metazoa; phylum Arthropoda; class Insecta; order Lepidoptera; family Hesperiidae; genus Mysoria; species Mysoria ambigua. Next base: position 10,308 of record DWEI01002288.1, on the reverse strand, counting down.
ACATATTTATTACGAAAACGGATGTTTAAGTTTGAAAATAAATTTAATTAATAAGAACTAGTATATATAACTACATATTCTTAAGCCAGAGTACATATTAGAATTTTAATGTTGCAAATACTCGTATCTATAATCAACGGTGACCATTTCTCGTCAGGTATAATTCTAAATAGTAAATACTGCCTCGTTGGTTGTGTTGGTTGGTCGCAAGTACGAATGTTGAGCGTGAGGTAAATGGTTGAAATCCCGAATCGAGCGCTGCAGGATTCTTCTAATTTAGATTTTCTTCTAGCTGCTCCCCTTTATTCCGTATTTGGACGTCAACGTAAGTGGTAAGGCTAAGAGTGAGGTAAGTGGTGGTGGGGACATAACGAGTGGCGCGGGAGTGTTCTACATTCCTCTGCCGACTGCTCTGCTGGCTGATGCGGGACTTAAAAGTCTTCAAAGACGGCGTGCGGTGTGAAGACAATGATGTATATATTAGAAGCACGTGAGATCTGGCAGGATATAAATATTTATAATTTGGTTCTCTCTACCTACCCTGGAACCGAGTTCGCGTGATGGTATAATAACGAAAAAGAACTAAACAATAATAAAAAGTGGTCATATATTGCCTTGTAGAACAGGTTCGATGCGACCTTTCACTACACCTTGAAGACATTTTTGTTATGGAACCGAAGTTGAACTTCGAACTATTCTCGCAGGATTTTTTTTCCTCTTAGCGAATCGCACTTCTGTGATGTGTACTTACTTGATTTTTAAGCTTTTTATATTTTTGTAATTAGTTATAATGAGCTTTTCTGTCAATTTATGAATAATATGTCATTTAATAAATTTAACTACAAAGACATATTTGTTTTTATTTGTAATGAATGGTAATGTGGAAGCGGATACAGGATTTTAAATTAAATACTTGAACTAATATGGACTAGGACTTGAATTAACCCTAAGCTTTACTTAAAACTTTCGTCAAAAAACTCGAAACAGAACAAATCATATATGCGGTTTGATAATTTTCGGTTTACCTTATTATTATTTATAATACATATTCCAGCAAATTGGCAGACTTAGACTTATTGACCAATAATTCTCGCACATTCTTTAAACATCTCAATAAAATATCCTAGTTTATGATTATTTCTATTTCTTAAAATTTTAGTTATTAGACTTAGATTGCCTCGTTGGTCGTGTTAGTTGCTAGTGCGACTGCCGGTCCGGAGGTCCCGGGTTCGATTCCCGAGTCGAACGTTACAAAATAAAAACTATTTAGAAAATCTTTTTACTAGAAAATCTAAATAAGAATTCTGGCAGTGGTTCGGGGTCTAGATTTTGCCATATGCATGGCAATAGGCACACCACCTATTCCATAGTGGGACTTAAACGTACTCGGTGAAACGTGGGAGTCTTCTGCATTTCTCTGCTTACCCCTTCGGGGATTACAGGCGTAGAGTTACGTACTTTTTAGTTATTATTAATTCTCATATCTTTTATGTTCATTAATAATTATTTTCACTTTTTTTAAGCTGAATCTTTATAACTCTCATGTTGTGTCCATCTACTATTAGAGATGCAATGAAATTGTAAGCATATGTACATATTCATGCTTTCTTTATTTATTGTATATTGTAATCTCTGTTGATGGTCTTTAATAAAATAAAATTATTGCTTAAAGTTATGAAACCTGAAATAGAGGCAAAATCACATGAAAATATATGAAGGTACCAGGATGTGCGTCCACAGACAAAAATAAGAAAATGAAAAATGAGAATATGATAAAGAGTTATGAAGAATTAAAATGAGAAAAGGCTTACATTTTAAAAAGTGGATAAGACGAAAGTATTAGAAAGACATAAATCATGGACTACTCCAAGGATAGCGGTTGACGATGTAGCGCTGGAACAAGTGAGCGATATTTATATCTTGGATGTGCCTTTCATTTGCTCATTATGTATAATTATACCATTCTTTAATTACATTTATCCCTTATAAATCTCTTTACATTATAGGCATAGTTCTCTCCTCTCTTTAATCATCTGTCTTTAATTATATCTTTGAATTAAAATATTGACAAATAGAATCATCTATCTCTTTATTAATCCAACACTTAGGTATAGAAGATACTTAAGTTGTAGTGTATATCTATCTCCATATTTATCAAAGAGTTCACAGCGTTGTCGTATCTTGAATGATCGACTTAGTTTTTCATGACAGTTTTCGTGCGTCAAAAGATAATTTCAGGACGATCCCGACTGTTAGATTTCCAGACAGATAGCTTTCATTAATTATTATACGATACTCAATTACGATTCATCTCACGTGGAATGACGATCTGCGGGATTCTGCAGGCAGAAGCTTCAATGGGAATTTGAAACAGTTCGTCTATGTAATATTTAATAATCCGTAATAAAGATTATAACAAATTGGTAAGGTATCGAATGTTACTGATCATATATTCATATCAATTATAACTGATAAGGTTTAGTGTTAAAACTATATTTTATTTTACATATGCATACAGGGACTAAGAGTACCTATTGTAGATGATTCTAATAAAGTGTTCGCATCTATCAGAACCCTTTCGTTAGGGAATCTTCTATAACTATGTATGGTTACGTATGAAGAATATGTGTGTGAACGGTAAAGTGGTAACTCTACCGTTCACACACACATATTGTGAACAACAGCATATTAGACAAGGTTAATGAAATTCCAAGTAATAGTATTTTGAGTGCTTTCTGAGTAATACTGCTAACTTCTAAGTAGTGTATAGAAATAGAAAACAATATAATGTAATGACTCGGTTCGTTTCATATCAAACACGCGGTACATCTGGAGTACGTACTGGGTCCGGCAATTACGTAGCCTTGAACTTGGCGATGTGACAACACGAGTGATTATATAATCAATATGAACATACTAACAGTAACTAAACTGAAATAAGCACAATAGCAGTAACAATCAACATTAAAAACATAAATTTGTAGAGCTATTGGACTTGACTAATGTACTAGAAGGTTCTTAGAGATATCTAGCTGCGGACTAACGGGAACTAGGATCTGACTCCTGACTAACACAAAAGTACATAGACTCAAGTAATACCAGGTATTCAGGTTACTCCTTCTGTAACTTTTTTTTCACTACGCTACCTTTATCAAAGTATTTATTGATATGCATAAACCTGATAGCTTATTATACGGATACCCGATAGCTATTATTAATCTACTTATCTACTATTACTTCTGTTAAATTTTTCTATTATTGCAAATTTATTTCCACTCGGTAACCTCTATTTATTAAAAAGTATCGTTAGTGGAAATCATGTTAAATTTATTAAAAATTAAACAATATATGTAGATTTTACATAAACAAGTAATCCACCAGAACATCGAGTATCTACCTGATTCTAATAAATATTTCTTTATTACCTCACATTTATCAAACTCTGCTTGATAACCGTAATAATTATAATTAAATAATGAACCTTGGCTTCTGTCCATACCTCAAGGTCATTTGTGGCTTTCGTTATTGCTCTTATCTTGGCGATTTTCGTCATGTTAAGCACGCTTCTCTCCATTTTTCTCTCGCAGGGCGTGATCTTGTGCTTGGCTCCTGTATTGATTTTCCAGGTCTGGTAGCTGTATGTCAGTCACGGTAAGAGGCTCAAGTTCATTATTTTGGTTTTTAGACTTGTGGACATATTACTTTTAAATATTTCCTTTCGGCTCCAGAATTTGTTCCAAGTTAGCTACATCCTTCCTTCAATTTCCATGTCATTCCTTGGTTTATTAAAATTGACGGTTTTCTCCAAGTACATGTACTTTTCTGTGTATTCAAGAAGCTAAAGTGGAAATGGGTAGGTCACGTAGCGAGGCTCACGCACCAGAGACGAACCCACAAAATCACCTTGTGATGTGAACCACAGGGGTATAGAGGACGAGCGAAACCACTTACACGATGGGAGGATGAAGTTATTAAAATTACAGGCACAAATTTGTACCAAACAGCTCAAAATAGGGAACCTTGGGATTCGTCGGAGGAGGCCAATACCCACCCGGGGTTCTTGTCTTGATTTAATTAGATAGCAAGTAATTTAATATTATGTTATTTATAGAACAAATATAAAGCTCTTTTATTTATTTTATTTTAATGAACCTTATCTATGTATATGTCATAATTTTCTTACATCAACAACGAATTTTCGTTGGCCATAACGGTGCTAGAAATTAACTTTAATTTAAGCGCAATAACAAAATTATTATGATAAGATAACAAATTAAAAAAATGAAAAATCAGGCTTTTTCACAAATAATATCGATAGCGTTATACTATGTCCGGCTTGACGATAATATCATATTCAATTAATGATATTTTTTTAAATATTATTTATACAAAATTGCAAGTAACGCAGATTAGAAAATAGATAGAGAAATGAAGGTACGTACATGAAACAATTTTAATCACAAATATTATTAGAAAGGTTAAATAAAACACTTAACAATTTGCAATCACATTTTCTTTAACATAAGTCCTTCTTAGTGTCAAGATAAAACAAAAAATTATCCTTAAGGAATGGTGTACGATATACGATAGTTTATTTAATTCAGTTTAATATTTTAGTTACAAATAACGTTTATTTCAACATTTTAAATGTGACATTTAAGTTACAAAATTTCTAACGTCACAAGTGTAATCGCCGAAGAGGTAGGCAGAGGTGTGTAGCACACATACACGTGTAAAATTACACAATGTACACTTCTACGTTTCACCAGTTACGTTTATGTCCCACTATGGAATAGGTGGTGAGTCTATTGCCATGCATCGGGCACATATCCACACTCCGAAAACAACTACTAGAAAATATGAATAAGAAAAATTTTGTAATGCCCCACCGGGGATTAAACCCAGGATCTTGGGATCTTGTTGGCTGCAAATGCGGGCGCAATTGCAGGCAACGCGACCAATGAACCAGTCAACCTTACAATTGCTTCTAGCATAAAGTATTCATTCATTCATTTGACATTGTCTGTCACATCTCAAAACTACACTGGCCAGCAGTTTTGATGTTATAATAACTGACCACTTATATCAACGTTAGAAAACTTGCGTTTCAAAAATATTACGTTCTTTCAATGTCGCAATTGTACAAATATTTTACATACTTCCGTATTTGTTATTAAATTAAACCGTGTATACCTAACTTATCCTTTATTTTAATTACATTAACATCTATTTTTAACATTAGAATTATATAGGTTCATTATTTCCTGTTACGCGTATTTAGTGTAATACATTTCGTTTTCCAGTTACAAAACCATACCTCATACCTACACGTATTCGATATTTGGAACCGAAGTTATAAACCACATTGTGTTACTATAAACCACAACAGCTAAAGATCTGGACAATCTAGGTCGCTTGTAGCAACTGTTATGGGGCGCCAGGCTAATAGTACCAATTTAAGGTTGCCTAGTAACACAGCCAGTACTTCGAATACTCTTGTATTTAGTTATATGGTAGAGTCGTTTTTATTGAATTTATGTTATATAATAAAACACCTTGAAGTCCGTATCATGATTATAATGTTTCTCAATAGTTATTGTCATAGCTGTCATTAAATGACATAAATTTTATACTAAACTAGGCTTTTTTATGTCATTACCAAGCAATCATTACAAATAAGCAAGCCTCTTCTCCAAAATTCCGCGTACAAAGTATTGTACATTTAAAAACCTTGAATGAAACCTAAAAGAATAATGAGTAGGCTATTAAGTTAATTGCCGTTTTGTCCAAGTGGGTTATCTTTGTGTGCACAGTCGCTAAAATACTGTATTTGGCGACGTCAAAATGATTAAATTGAAATAACACGAATGAAAAACAGACGATGAATAATTACATAACCAGACAACCAGACAAATAGCTGGTTTTTTTTCAATATGCATTAGTAGCACACAGAAACAAAAAAAAACGGTGACATGAAGATTTTTCAGTTTAAATATATCACTCGAAAAACATTTCAAACGAAAAACAAATGATGAGTAAATAGCTGTCAAACCTAATGGTTCTTTTACAATGTGTACAAAACGACAGAGATAAAAAAATGTAAGGTGACGTCAAAACTTTTAAACAAAATAACGTTCAAATACGAGTAACACTCCGCTTCCCGGTAGCCCGTTTTTTGTGACGATAAATAACCTTGAAACACAAGTGGCATTTGTGCGGGCCGGGCGCTCGCGCGGTGTGCCACACCCGGCCAGGCCTCCCCGGCCGGCCAATCAGGCGGCTGCACAGCCAACTGTAATCAGTACTTTCGATGCATTGGACTTCATTCAGCCTTGGTTCGAAATTGCGTCAGCCAACGATGACTTGAAATTAAGGCTAATCGATTTGAAGAAAAATTAAATACTATGTTATCATTGTTTTCGTTAAAATGTAGAGGTACGGAATGTCGATAGGTATTTATAAGGCTTTTGTTCAATTCCGTTATGCTTAACAGATGATTTTATGTAGAATTTCTTTGGATACGTACAGTGGGAGAAACAGAGTGATTATAAATAACCAGTATTTTATTTATAGCGTAGTCGTGCCGACTCACTTTCATTTATCTTTATGTGTAAATAGCTACATTTTGCCAAAATTGTGTTAAAATGAATGATATCAGTCTGTCAGTTTTTAAATTGGATCATTTGTGTATTATTCAGTATATATTACATACCTAATTATATATTTTTTTATGATAAATGAAAAAAAAAATATTGCCTCGTTGGTCGTGTTGGTTGAGAGAGCGACTGCCGATCGGGGGGTCTCGGGTTCGATTGCCGGGTCAGACATTACAAATTTATTGTAAATGAAATTTTCTAGTAGTAGCTCGGTGTCTGAATATGTGTCTAACATTAGGGCCATAAACGAAACTGGTGAAACGTGAGAGTGATCTGCATTCCTACCTCTTCGGCGATTACTGGCGTGTAGTTACGATTATTAATTAACAGTTTGGACCATCAGGAACGAACGGAAACTTTATTTCCAAAGCGCCAACCGTTTACACTCAAATAATATTTTTTTAATAATTCAGATCATTATTAAGTTTTCTTCAAATACATTGGACATTATTAACTTCTCTTCAAAGTTTAAATAAAGGTAAAATATTTTTTTTCGTTTCATCGTTTCGTATCTGCAGGAGAAATCTATGTAATTGAAATGGAATAGCATATTTGCTGATTATATAACCTTTAGAATCGACGTTTAATTGTCGCATTGTATATCAAAGGTTTAAACCAATCAACCCAATGTACTTTACCCATCGCAATTGATTGAACAACGAGGTCATCATGATAAATCATTCAATTAAAATCCAATTCTTACAGCACTGTATCTGTTCAAGTAAAATAAAGACTAAAAATAAACAAATACTCGTAACCTACAAATTAATTGATAGATATTTTAAAAGATTTAACATTTTATTGGTCGTGCTGGTTGCAAGCGCGACAGCCGATCCACAGATCCTGAGTTCCAATCCCAGGTCGAGTACTGTCGGATTTTTCTAAACCTTAGATTTTTTAATAGTGATTCGGAGTCTGGATATGTGTCCGGTGTATAGCAATAGGCTCACCACCTATTACATAGTGGGACGTAAACGAAACTGATGAGACGTAGGACTGTACTGAACTGCTTTGCCTACCTCTTTAGTGAGTCTCGTACAGGTGTGAAGTTACGTTTAAAAAGAGAAAAGAAAAATATCGATATTAGAACGTGATTTAAAAACAACAATCGACTTTATAATAAAAGAATATATTTTGTTTATTTAAATATATTGTTTATTTAAATATAACAGCAGGAGTTAGCCATTGTATTTTAATTTTCAGGTTCGTATGCGTTCGTTTGGAAGTAATTAACTTAATTAAATATTGTAAAATGCAACTGAACGTGTTAGCAATAAAAATGAAGCAAAAGCCATTCATGGTCACTTAGATGTCTGTTAATTAGGCAAAACTATCGTATTATTTTAAACATCCGTTTTAATTATATTGAATGTTAATGTGCTGTCACATTCCTTAAAATCAATACTCATGTGTACCGTGTTCATGCCAATAACATATTAGAAAGTTCTCGTTGACGATTGAAAACTCTAAACGGAACAAGACGAGACATTCACTGAAGATGTCTGGTAAATTTCCATTTGTCATTGCATAATGAATCAATGTTTATGAAACACGAGACGAAAATGTACAGTTGTATACACAATTGCAATATGAGACAGTGGACCAGAAGTTTCAATGGCCGACAGTTGGTGTGTTGGCGGGAAAGGAACGTGACACTCTTTGTTCGGCGCGCGAATGTTCTAGAACTACATGCCATCACGATTGGTTGCGCTGCGGTCGGGCGTGTGTTGTAATTTGGATTTAATTTAGTCGCGCACAAAAACTGTAACCTAAAAGGACCCTATACGATATAGTACAATAAATATCTTACCTAACCACAAGGGCATGTATGTACCCATTCCCGATGTATGGGAATAGGCTCACTCCTTATTACGTAAACGTAACTTTAAACACGGGAATGTAATATACTCCTCAACGACCCGTATAGAAATTAGAAGCATGATGTGACTTGATATTGTTTAATAACAATTCGTTTCGTGTGTACGAAATTATAGTTTATTATAACAATGTTCACTCATGAATCCAAGGAAGTCTTGCTGTGCTTGTTACATAGATAACGGCGCTAATTAAAACTGATTCGTTGGTAGATTGTACTGGTAAGAACTAATTTAGAATACATGTATAACTTTACGACTAGTTTGGAAGCTGTAACTTTATGATACCGAATATTTTACGTGTTATTAAGTTGATAAGTTAAGGTTACATTATAAACTATGTGTTATGTTACATTAGGTATATGCATAATAAAACACATTTAATTTTAATGTCTTATTCACGTTCACCATATTGGGATAATTTATAAATATTTACACACTCAATAATTTAAATATTGTCATTATTGCTGACACTATCGAGATACATGTACGTGTGAAATGTTCAGTAATATTGTCATATTAGTATTTTATTTATATACTACTATATTATATGTGTTTAACTACAAAACTGTATGTAGTCTTTCGATACGTATATAAGGATTTGTAGTTACATTAGCTCCTGCAATACGTATATAAGGATTTGTAGTTACATGTAGTTACTCTTGCGTCTTCTATAAATAAATATTTTTTAACTCCAAAAACTATTTTTGGAATCATGACAAGCGCTTAAGCGCCACACACGGATGACTATTGTGGGAATAATGAGCTAAAACCATTATGAAAGTAAACAAGAAGTATCATTAGGGGACGTCTATGCTCACCAGTATACTGATACAGTTTGATTATGTGATAAGATATCAAAAACCAGCCTCAAAAATTCCGAAAACATCACCAGAACTTGGATCGGTTTTTTCTGCTTACTCCATAAGAAATATGGCGTTACAACCCAAAAATTATAAACATGTTCAAAATGTTCCAATGTGCCTATACATATATACCTCCAAATTATCAAATCTTTACGCCCATCATACTAATCATCTCCATTTACTACATAAGTTACATTTTATCGTCATATTAAAAAATATTTACATAATTTTTATAACATAATTTTATTGATTCACTCTAACCGGAAACCGAACCAAGCATCTTAAGAACCATAACATCATAATCACAGAACCCCGGCAATATTTCGTGAAAAAAATATTTTTCAAAACTTGCTCGTTTTGTCTAATCCCAACTGATAATGTAGTCGCACATTTTATCTTATCGTAATACGACAAAGAGTACTACAATCGCTGTAATAATCGCGTGCAGTCTGATATCGTAAGGGGCATGTTACATTCGAACACAATAATCTGTAATTAGCCTAATATATTTAATTCCACTCGTCGTCTGCAATGTTTATTGCACTTAAATCCGTTTTAATGTAATTATATTATACTGTATAAAACTATCTGGGTAAAAGGAACATGAGTCGCCTTCTGGCAGGCAACTTTGAGGAGAGCTGGTTGTAGCTGAATTGAAACGGCCCAGGGCAGGACCGTGTGAAATATCACCGAATATCAGAGATCTGTGTACTACGCACTTATAAAGGCTGATGCATTATTATGCACTTTGCAATATAAAGATTAATACGTAACTTCACGCCTGTAATCCCCGACGAGGTAGGCAGAGGAATGCAGATCACTCACACGTTACACAAGCAACGTTTACGTCCCACTATGTAATAGGTGGTGAGCCTATTGCCATGCATCGGGCACATATCCAGACTCCGAACC